>CM062821.1:14321443-14350304 GCA_031772345.1 Himalopsyche anomala | reverse complement strand
CCCTGGATACATCATATGTACAATGTACGCAAAAGTGCACTTAATTTAAAATTTAACTGTATATTTTCTACTAAAATTTCCGGTAAAATAATTACGATATTTATATCTTCAGTGTCGGCGTAATTCACTAACTGTTTGTTGTCTTACATTTTTTTTCAGGACTAAATGCACTTAACGTTAGACCTACAAAAAAAATGGTACAGATATCAGGTGCTACTAATGCGCCTATGACGATAGAGTTAATTAAAGATTTATCAGATCATCCTTTGGTGGTTGGACCTCGATATCAGATGCAAGACTTCAAATCCAGCTATGGGACTTTTCTGGAAAGGCACACTAGTGGAGTGTTCTGTAATATTTGACTTTTTTTGTAACAATATAACACCAATTCATATTCGATAGGTAAAATGGTTGCTAGTGAGGTTATTGTGAATAATAGTTCTAATGTGGACTCAAATTATTTATTTATGAATCCAAAAAATAGAGATACTTTTTGGCAATTATATAGAAATATTAGTAAATATGCTTCACAACAGGCTTCTATTTTTCTCCCCGAAAATTTACTAAATCCTGCTAAAAATAATGAATTAATTAATTACGGCTATGAAAATATAAAACCAGTGGTGGATTATTCCATAAGTGCAAGGGGCCTTAAAAATAACAGATACACTACACTACAATATACACGATTAAATGAAGCTCAATTATTTTTAATTCAGTTTTCAATAATCATTCTTATTTTCCTTAGACTTTTGTAATGCTTTTATATTATTGAATTGAAATAACAGGGTCTCTGAAAATTATTCCGCCTGGGGCCGCCCGACTGCGTAATCCGCCACTGCATAAAACTAGATGTTGGAATTCAAGGAAATCAATAATTCATGTGAATTACGAAATATTATTATGAAAATTCTTCACCATATTTCAAATTTGGTCAAATAGTTTGTTCTTAATTTATGTTAACATTTCTTAAAATTGATATAATATTTGTATTTCGCATTAATTTTCGGTTTCTCCTGTCAAAATAAGGCTACAGATTTATGCGAATATTTACCTATTTACATATTATTTGTTCATTTAAACAAATAATGAAAATAATTTCTGATACAATTAGAATAAAATCACCAATTGATATTTGGCAACTCTGTCTAGTGAAATATTTTGATATATACACATGTGTTAAGTAAATCAGGCGATCTTTTATCATTTTTCAGTACTTGGAATCAATGAAGGTACATCATTAACACACAAAATTCACCAATCTCGTTCCGTGAGGTCTTACAAGGTACATGGGAAACTTGGTTCTGCGACAGACACCTATTATAAATATGGAAAAGTTAGTGAAAAGGCAACTTTTAGACATGTCACCCGGGCAAAGATAGATAAAGTGGTGGGTTATATGCAGGCTATGCATCAACGGAAGATGTACGAGTAAGTAAGATAGTTTCTACATGTTCTTCTTGTTGATGGACTCACCAGTGCTTTAGTTCATATACCTGCTTATTTTTTTTCCTAAAACTCTTTGTTTTAGTCTTTGCCTTTACAATGTGTCTAAAGCAGTGTTTCTCAACCTTTTTGGGAGCGTGGCCCCTTTGAGTGTCTTTATTTTTCTGTGGCCCCCCATACCATTGTTTTGTCTTCCCATGAAAATTATAATTTCAAAAACCCACCTTTTTTTATAGCTCTTCCGAGATTTTCGAATCTAGAATTCCAGTAATTTATTTTATTTACGGATTTACAAAAAATAGCTGTGCGACGTCCGCCATTATGCTCTTCCCTGTATCGTTTTATCAATACACGTGCCCCCCCTAAACTGTGTTGTGGCTCCCCAAAACAAAAATAAATCTCTATGCCCCACCGTTGAGAAGCCCTGGTCTAAAGCAGCCTTGCCGGGCATTTAGAGTGATCAACGTCATTAATTTTGGTTGGAGTGTTCACAAGTTTGAATGATAGTACAGGGAGCTTTATAAATTAATTTTCATTCAAAGACAGGGATGACTAATATTTAAAAATTCTCTCCAACTCATTTGAAAACAGTGAATAAAAACGGCACTAAATACCAAAAAAAAGTTAGTATGCAAAAATGTGGGACATAAAACATTACTTCATACTCAGTTTTTTTATTGGTACATGGTGCCTTTTTTATTTCTGTATTTATTCGTATGTTCAAAATGTGCAAAATTTACAAACGGAGATTTGAGAAATGAGTGAAGACAGGCTTGGTTTTTTTGTTTGCGTATTGTTTATTTCACATTACCTTTTCTCTAGCTCAACAAATATTGTCACTGCATTTTTATTTGTGCCTGTAATTTTGATATTTTTTTTTATATCAATATTTCGCTGGACTGTAAAATATAAATTATGATATTATAAAACTATATTTTGGATGTAGTATGGCCGGAGTAGACATGGAGTCTCAAGCTGCTTACAAGTTGGCTACAATGGGTGTAATCAGACCGTCAAGTGGAAAAATGCCTGTTGTTTATGGAATGAAATGTGTAGCGTTTGAACCACCAGAATTTACAATAGGTACATCTCTTTTTAATGATTTTCATAATATTCTTGTGTATATATATTAGGATACCTAATTGTTGACCAGTTTATTAAATCACTTTTAGGGTGTTCTCTGTCAATACTTGGTGGAAAGGCATTATATTAATAAAAACACAATATTCCTTTGTACTTTATTTATGAAGGTTAGGACTAGTTTCGCTCATGGGGAGCATTGACAACTGTTGACAATGCTCGCCTTAAGCGAAACTGGTCCTTACCTTTATAAATAATGTAGGAAAATAAAGTAAAAAAGAATACTGTGATTTTTCTTAATAGTTTATTAATTTTTTAATTTTGAATGTTTTAGAATTAAGTAGTGAAAAGAAGGAAAGAAATATTCAGTGTACATTATTTATGTACACTGAATATTTATATGTAAAACCTTTGAATGGAATGGGTATGGCGACAAATAGTGATGAATTTCATTTCATTAGAATGAAATCAAAAGGGAATTTTTCTAAACAATATCTTATCGGAAATGCTGCTTCACTCACCCCTCTTGATGACACAATAAATGGAAAAATATAGATGTCTTGATTTATAAATGTGTTTTAGAAAAAGTTTCATACTGATATATAGAAACTGTATCGAGAAATATTAATCAAATGATGTTTATTGTCTTTGCATGATTTTAGCCTTTAAACTGACATATCTTTTCTTATAATTAAGTCTTATAACGATTTATTATTATTATTATTAGTATTTAAAAATACATAAAATAACCTATGATAAATGCTTAATTTATAGTTTCTAATACGCTTTCTTACGAAATTTAAAATATGATTAATGAATTAATATATATTATTCAACGATTATTAATTTAATGTTTTTTGTTGTTCTTGGTAGAAAAATTATATCATTAACTTTTCATCTATCTTTGGATAGCAGATCATTTTCAATGGCAAAATAAGCCTGTTTTTCCCGTTTTTATAAATATTTTTTAATTTCTTACAGAAATCCAAGCCATCAATGAATATGAATTATATCTTTTTACAATAATTCATGATATAGGAATGCAATTAAAGACAGTTGCACATTGCACGGGAGCTCAGTGCATACGACACGGAAAGTTTTCACTTGAAGATGCTCTTCTTAGAAAACATTGGAAGGTGGAGTTTATTTTGGAATCAATTGAAAAAAATTGGCAGATCTTAGATGAAAATAGTCAATTACTAAGACAAACATCACCAACTTTAACATAGCATTGGAATGAAAATGGTGATGTTAATTCCATAACCTCATCTATAATCGACTCGAAATTAAAATGTTATTATGTAATTTTATTTATCTAACAATACCATAAATACTGCGTCTCTACCAGGGCTGTGAAATCAGACTCGTGGTATTTTGGGTGAAGCTGTAGTTGAAAAAAAAAAAGTCAGAGTCGTGTTTTTTTTTCATGCTTTTCATGCACAGCTCTGCTTACTATGTGACAGTCTGGTTAAATCCTTGTACAGACCAGTTGTATTTTGCATTTCACTGTAGTTTATATCACTGTTCTGACTGAACCCTGTATCAATTTGGGTGTCTTGTAAAACCATGATAATAAATATGTTCAATATAAAAAGCCTTGTATATACAAAATAAAGATTATTTTAGGAAGAAACTGTGTTATGGTAGGATTTCATTAGAGCATTAGGTGAAGTTCCTCAAATAATAATATTACAGTGAAACCCCGATTCTATGTTTTTCAAGGGACTTACAAATCATATTTCCGTGTTAGACATAATGCATGTTAGGGTAAAAATGATTGTTTGTGCCACATACTAAAACTTGACATGAACTGATGTGAAGTGAAGTCAGAACATTGGTGTTATGTTGGATGTTTCAATGAATATTTAAATTTGTGTCCAAAGGTCATTGCTGTTTGTTATTTATGCAACCCTTTTGGTATTATATCCTCTTACTAGATGGACGATAGAGTAATTGGTTATTGAAAATAAAAAATTATTCTCTTTCTTCTGTTATGATAATATATTATTTGCTTTGTGTTGATAATAAGAGAAATGTACATTTAAAGATGTTGAAATAAATTTGTTTCATATTTTTCAACAGTTTGTTATTTCATATGATAGTCATCCAGATATAGGGCATCCAACCCGGTTATAACCGATATCGGTTTACCGATTTTTCACATGATCGCATAATCCTACATTTAGAAGTTCATCAATTTTTTTGAAAAATAAAAGTATTTCGCACTAAATTCAACGCATTTTAAAGGGTAAAATATGCATCTAATCAAAGCTGAATAATAACCTTTTTCAGATAGGTATTAAAATTATAGTCAGATATTTATGAAGAAAAATAAATTAACCAAATGACAAAAGGAATCTTACATTACATATGTGTAATAAATTCGCCCCGTGTAACACTATTGCCCTTATTGCAAATATGACTATACTGGTAATTGAGAAGTGATCCGTTTAAATCTTGACGAAATAGTGGACAAGGATAGCATGTGTATCATATCTAATATTGAAATATAATAGGGTAAAAATATCAACGTATTTCAGATCTACAATTTTTTATATTGTATGAGTTGATAGCTATTTCGGCTTTCGCCATCGTCAGAACTATGCTTAAACGTAAATTTGTTCAGCTATATATACTGGCTAAGAAGAGAGTCAAAAACTAAATTTATTAGAAGAACTTGAAATTAACAGGCATAAACAAAACATCTCAAATGAACAAACCATTATTAATCCATCGCCGTTGTTAAAACCCCTAATGTAATTAATAATAAATATCGATATAATTTTTCCTAATTTACCTTGAAAAATCCCATATTGCTTATTGTTTTTCGAAACACTAAAGCCATAATTAATAAATTTAATGTAGCATAATTAATAATAAATATCAGTTTAAATTATCCTAATTAATGTTTTAAAAACCCCAGACTGCTTATCGTTCTTTGAAACACTAAAATCACATTTAATAAATGCAATATTGTAATTATAATTTGAATTAGTATGTTAAAGTGAATAATATGATGCATTGTGTATCTCTTCTTAGCCAGTATATATAGCTGAGCAAATTTAAGTTTGAGCATAACCCCAATTAATTGCAGCTCGAGGTTACTGAGTGAACCACTAGTGTCACATGTAATGCCTACGAATGAGAACTAATACCACCACAAAAACAAAACAAAAACCAAAGACCACGCACCCGCCTACGCCCAGGTAAATTCAGGACGCTACGCGGGAAAAGCAACATCAAAATACACCAGATGAAAGGGAAATTGGAGCTCGGCTCCACCAGCCCCATAATTTGATGTATAGATATCAATCAGTTTGAGCATAGTTCTGACGATTGCGAAAGCCGACATAGCTATCAACGCATAAAATATAAAAAACTGTAGAACTGAAATACGTTGATATTTTTACCCTATTAAAATGGAGTTCTACCAAGTAAAGGCCAAATCAATAAATAAATCTAATATTGAAGTTCAATAAAATTATTGAAGATTGCCTCCCATCTACATATCAAGGAAAATAGAATAATCACGCTCAGGGTCAGCCCGAGGCATTCTGTATTATTTTAGGTTGTATGAATTATATTTCCTAATAAAATATAATCATAAAAATATGCAATTTTATAATCAATAATCTAAAAAATAAACCCAAACAAAACCAGACGAAGGCATCCTGCGGCAAAATCACAAGCCTGTAAGCAATATAAATAATACACCAAGCAACTGCCGCAATCTAAATGAAAAGAACAGACTTAGACCTTCGAATCACACAAAAATTAAATAGTATCAGCACCACTTCGAGGTATAAGAAAACAATACATCTAACAGTATTCCTACCCCTTTATGCCTTGCTTATGATCGTATTTAAGGATGTGATAGATGAATCACTGGAAGAAACAGAAGCCGCAGCCAGGCTCTGCCCAGACAAACAAACCTGCCAAGACAGATGCCCTTCAACTACCCACCAAGACACCTACTCCCATACCACCATCCGCCAAAGTGTGGAAATCGGATCGGCCTGATGCAACAATAAGACTTCCTTCAACGACCATAGGATTAGATGAACTAGTCAATACGCTTATACAATGGCGCTCAATACACCAAGAAGATGTAATATTTGATGTGAGATTCACGAAACTCAAAGCAATAGTGATATAAATTTGTATCATCATACGAAGATGATGATACAAATTTATATAGTCTTAATGAGACAAGTAAAAAGTTCTGATTCACCAACAAACGATTACAAAAATACGTTAATGAACAAGAAAAAAAACAACTTTGCCTAGTTGGTATCTATATATTAATAGTCGATAATGTTCGTCCGTCCTTCCATCTGTATGATTGTCCTTGATTCAAATATTCTAAACATTATATTATTTACAATTTACAATTTATTTTTCACGCCAGTAAATTTTCTGATTACTTAAAAATGCAATCAAAATTTCAAAACGGGCTTACAGCTAGTTAAATTATAAAACACGGTGGAATTCCTAAATATTATTGTTGCAGATTTATATACAACCAATTTTTCCACATAAGCCACCTTAGTACGTGTTTTATGACCATTAGAGCTAAGTGTTAAAAAAATAAGTATAACAGAACTAACTGCGGAAACGGTTTCTCAGTAATGAAATGCATATTTCTTTAACACGGCGAATATTGGAATGCGGAAATGTACCGTTCTTTGTTAAATGACTTACACAACGGAACCGTCCCAAGAACAGTTATAAATTCTACTCAATTGTTTTCCAATAAATTTGTCCTAATATCGTTTGCAAAAAGCATAATTGACAGATTTTACCCGACAGATGCAATTAAAATTATTCACCAAACATCGGAGCCATTAATTAATATTGACAGACTTACCACAAACAATTTATTACAAATTAATGAAATGCTGAAGAGCATATCGTCTGTTCTAGTCGTTTCAAATATCTTAAATAGTAAAAACACAAGAATTAATAAATGATTTTAAATTGTAGAATCAACGAGAAAATATACCCTAAATTTGTATTTAAACAAGTTTCAGAGCAGCATTACATCACATGATTTTGCGCAGGGTCATCACTTCTTTAAATGCAGGGTCACCATTTCTCCTATAAAAAAAATTGTGAAAAAAAGTCGCGTAAAGAGTAAATCGCGTAAAAAAAGTAACGGTACCATCCAAAAAAATCGCGTAAAAAGGGACTGGGTGTACTATTTTTTATTTAAAAAACGCATAAAATGTTTTTACATGTAATTGTTATTTTTATGGTAAGTAAATATACATTTTTTTACTAGACAAACCACAATTATTATTACAATACAACCCTATATATAATCAAACAAAACATGCATCATGTGTGGGGGGCAGGGGGTTCGAGCAGGAGGACTCTCCGCGGTTGCGGTATGTTTGTGTGAGAGTAATCAATGTAGTCGTTGAGTTAGTTTTTAATAGATTGGTTGGGGTTATCCGCCATGTCCCTATAGAATTTCTTCGTCAGCTTCATGACATGATCGAGGATCGGGTCTAGGTTCATGTATTTGTGTAACGTGGAACCTCGCAGGTACCAGGAGGCCCTTGTGATAATGCGAAGTGCCTTGTTTTGTATTGTCTGTAGTGTCCATGTACAATTCCCACTCACGTGTGCTCATATCTGGCACGCGTAGGTCATGATCGGTCTTGTAGTAGTAACTTGCTTTTTACGGCAAGTTTACTCTTGTGGCCAATCATCGGATAGAGTCTACCAGTTATTTGCGACACTTGACGTTTTTTCTCAGCAATATTTTTGCAGAAAGATAATCGCGAGTCTAGCCTTGCCTGCCCACGGGATGCAGGTGTTATGCATCTAGATGCTTTTGATGTCCTTATTGTGTCTGTTAGGCCTGTGACTGAAAGTTGTCGCAGTGTTTATCTACGGGTATATTTTAATCAAGTCGGAGCACCAATTGGATATGTCTGAGCATGCTTTTTGTACAAGCACGGTGACTGCTCCAGTTTAGCGATCTGGCTAGGATGGATGTTGTCGGCATAAGCCGGCTGGAACCACCAGTTATTTATAAATACTTTTCATATTTCTATTGACAATTGTTTACTATAATCAATCAATCTTACATGGCTTGGTATTAATGGCTATTATTTACAATCCCGGCTCATTCTGAAATTGTTGAAACATGAACAATGAATGTAATTTAGTAAATAAATATATATTTTAAAAATATTTTTAGAAATCAGACTCAAACATGACTTGATAACATACAAAATATAATTTTAAAGTAATTTAAAACAAAGAATACTTTTAAAATGTATATTTTTTTACAAAATAAAATTTTCATTTTTAAACCATTTTGAAATAAGCCGTGTTTGAAAATAATCTGTATTAATATATATTTTTAACAATTGAAAATGTTCCTAATGAGCGAAGCCAGTTCTGAACTTAATAAATAAATGTGGGATTAGTACAAAAGAATGTTATATTTTTAAAAATACAGTTAATCAATAAAAAAAATGTACTAATCTTGTCTGTAAAACTTTATCTTCTGCGGCCTGTGATTCATTAGTGTAGTATGTCAAATTGGCATTATGCATTACCACTTTAAATATTTTCATGCAACTCTATATTGAATGAAAAGGCTTTGAAATATATTCGAATTATATTTGGGTTGTTTATGATTTTTCAATCAAAATAATATCTTTGATGCCAACAATGTCATTTATTTATATATTAAAACTATTTACATACAAAACATACGATTTTATAAACAAACTTAACTAAGAATTGCTAACGTAAACAAAGGTATGAAAGGAATCTTTTAAACAGTGAAGTGTCGATCATACTGTCGAAAGACTTCTTTGAATAAAATGTTTTTCAGACCTGTCATACAATTTTATTTTCTACTGTCACAGTTTTTCAGTGGTGCATGTTCTGATTCATTTTTCACATCCTCATTTTCGGGAAGTCCTTTTGTTTTGCATTCAGTAAATTTTTTTACTAACTGTATGATAGGAGACTCAATAAATATAGAGAAAATGAATGCAGCAATATATGACAGTGATATAAACGATACGCCAAATAATACCTGTAAAAAGTAATAAACAATTTGTAAGGAGACACTCATCTGAACATCATTCATAATTATGTTGAAGTCTTGTGCTAAACGAGGGTTTTATGTTAGGAAAAAACTACAAAATCAAAGATTTGAGATTGTCAGGAAAATTGCAGACATAAATAAATCTTGCAATAACTAAAACAGCAAACCAAACCAAAAAATGATTTTGATAAATTTCAATGTTAAATTTTATAATTTTGAAACGGATTCTGTTGTTTTTTCAATGTTTCAAACCTGAGTTATTGTTTAATTTATTTTTGTGTTCTTTCATTACGTACTTATCAAATATAAAAACAGTCTTGTGCTTAGAGAAAATATATATTATTTTCAAAAAGTTGCTTGGACTTATTTTTGTATTAATTTTGGACCAAACTGAGTTTTCATGGTGTTTTATTTATAACGTATAAGGAAAGATAAAATTAATAGTTCTTAATAAGAGAATACAATTGTGGCCTTTTGCTTTTACTTAGCTTATAATTGCTTGTCTTGTTTCAACACTCGAAGGTCTCTGTGAATTAGTTAAAGTTAATTAAAAAAAATATATTAAAGAAAATTTACTTACAGCTGTCACTAATTCAAGTTGCCAAGCCTTTTCGTTAGTAGTGGTAATAGCGTAAATAATAATTGGGTTTATTAAATATGCACAGTAGGATATTTTCGAGAATGGTACCCAACATTTCAAAGACATAAGTCTTTGGAATGGACCTATAATATAAAAAATCAATTTATTAAATATATCTACATATTTTTTTTTACCTTATCTCCAGATGTGGAGCATACGAATTTATAATAGAGTTTATCTCAACAAATTTTTTCTACAAGAATTGCTTGCTACTCAGTTGCTCAACTTCTCTTTCTCAAAGAGAGTGAGAATAGATTATTAAATGCTCTCGCTACACCTTGTTCTTGAGGGAATTTTAAACATCCAAGCCTTTTAATTGAAATGCATAAATCGATTCTAAAATATTCATTTTCCCAGTAAGGATGGTTTCATAAATTGTTATGAAACCATCCTTACTGGGTTTCGTTAACTTGATCATCACAACTAACGCCAACTATATTGGCCATTCGACCACGCACTCATAATACTGGACAAAAATTCGATCCATTATTCGCCGTTGCTAATGATATATATTGCAGTATTTTTTCAATCGATTTGTTGTTTATTTGAGTATCAAGTTTTGCTTTTGTATTTATATTGAAAGAGACATAATTTATTGTCTGTTGTGACATAATATCTACTAAGTAAAGTATGCCTTTATATTTTAATTTATTTTACTTACCTCCATTGTCTGTGAGACAAGCAATTATCATCCAAGTGATGCCGATAGCCCACAGATTTTTACCTAATGTTACGTAAACCACACTCGCTAGTAGGCTTATATTTCTATCTGGTATACCAAGTAATGTTACTAAATTAAATGATACTCCGACCACCCAAAACAACCATATTGTGTGCTGGAAATAAAATAACAATATCAGTACACACTTAAAGATAATCAGTTGTGATCTCGATTTATATTATAATATATTGAGGATTAAATGATTGCAATCAATTTTTGTACTTTGGTAGTGACACCATCAAATGAAATTTAATTTCTACTTGAATGTCATTACTTAATAAACAAAAACAATAACAAAAAGCATAAAACATGTAATTCGTGTCAGCCTCCTGAGGCACCATTTGCTCGGGCTGTCTAGCTAATCAATGCATTACTAAAGAATGGTAGTCATATTTATTGTGTGTGTTCTTTTTTTTTATCTGCTGCTATCAACCAGAAATGTATCTATGATCAATACATTGATTGGCCCTATCTGTAACAACCCACATGCATATTTCTTATTTTGATCAATGAAATTTTATTACATGGAAGTTTTTTTAAGCATTTCAATGGCCTTTCATTAAGAATTAACAGTAATAAATACTCAGTTGACTTTCAGGATTGACTTTGATGGTCAGCAGACTTTCAGTTGAGCCAAGTTGTCAAGGAAACAGGATAGCAAAGGCATCAGAGAGCCATAAATGTGCAATATATATACAGTCAATCCTCTTTTTATGCGGTAGATGCGTTCCACGAAACATCGCATAGAAAAAGACTTGACTTCCATACAAAAAGTGGGGATACGTTCCATGAATTTTAAAATCCGCATAACTTTGAAACAGCGAGTTAAAATATACCCAGAATCGCACAAAAAATATCTTGACTTCCACAGAAAAAATGGGGATATGTTCTATAAATTTTTAAACCCGCATAACTTTGAAACAGAGAGTTAAAACATACTCAGAATCGCATAAAAAAGTTAGGAAAATTAGGGGAAACATATGGCGTAAAAATATTTCTTATTCAATATAAAATTGTTGCTTATTGTTTTACTTCGGTAACGTTTAAAGTAAAACTATCGCCACTGTATGACAATGCTAGGTGCGTTTTGCATGTGGATCAAAATCACTCCATTTTTCGGAAGAAATAGTATGCATATCAATTTCAAAAGACGATGGTTCTGTACACATCTTTTTTTTTTATCCATGTCTGCTCCCAATTTGGAGCATATGGCCTCCTACTAGAGGTATCTCAACAGAAGTTTTTTTTCTACGATAACTGTTATTCAGTCGCTCAACCTCACTTTTTTTTCAAAGCGAGTAGTAGGGAAAGAATGATAGGGTTAGAACAGGACTAGTGGTTGACTAATCGCTATTGCTACACCCAGTTATGAAAGGATAGGAAAGATGGTAGGAGAGGAAATAATGCGAATTGATATCACACTCAGTCTTGAATCACAGTTTTGAATTAAATTACGAATCTATACGCAGTGTTATTCACACTATTGTTCTATGTTCTTTTCTTTCTAACAATGAAATAAGTGATCAGAGTTTGTTTGGATTTTCTTTTTTCGATGATTAGTTGTTAATGCAGTTCGTTATACCCATAAATACAATTTTTAAGCTCTCGTTGAAATTAAAATGCCCGTTCAGAATTTGAATCATTTAGAATGAAATAATTTTCTAATTTACTGCAAAGTTGGACACCTTCTTGAACTATTTTCGCAGTGTGGGAACTGTAATTTCTTCCACTTCGTCATCAATTTCTGGTTCTTTGTCAATAATTAAAGTAAAATTAGTGACATCATCGTCACTTATAGCCATTATCCATGAGTAATTCGTCAATTTCATTTTCGCTAAATGTATCAAAGCCTTCTCTGCCAAGTTCACTGACTGTAACACAGCCAAGTACGTGGACTTAATTCAGTGATGGCGGATGCAACATGATTTAATTAAACAGTCCAAAATCTTAATTTTTTTTCCAAATGCCGATTAGTGTTAATGATTTATTTTCGATTATATCCAAAATACAACGATACATGCTCTTGATGATTTTGTACGTAATATCGTACATTTTTTAAAAATTTGCATTTATAAAAAACTGCATAGCTTCGAAATCGCATAAAAAGAGGATTGACTTTATATGGATTTCTAGGATAAAATACGTGATAAGTTCATAGTTGATGACTGAATAGCAATGGTCTGCCGACCCCTGATCTAGATAATTTTCGAAATCAATTACTTACCTTACCAACTGGTAGTTTTCCTTTACATAAGAACAGTATGTAAGCTCCAGCTACTCCAATAATGTAAGGACCTATCCGCATCCAAGGTGGATCATATAAAACACCTAAGGTGGCATATATCATGTCTATGCTGCAACAAATTACAATAGTATATACTTTCACTGAATATTTTCATGGTGTTTTTATATAATAATATATAAAGTGGAACCTCTTTATTCTTCACAATATGATGATTTTGTGAATTAAAAAACAAGTATTACTTGATTGATGAAGTGACAAATTGATTAATAATGTGCTGGAAAGGTCTGCAATTTTATATAATCTTTTCGTAAAATATATTTTTTACAAAAAATGAATAGCTTTGTTATTTCACTTGTTACAGGTTGAATAACAATCAATTTTATATTGGCAATAAATATCCACGAAGTTGTAACTTGCAATTGAAAAGAATTCATATCATATTTCATATGTGCCACAACTTTTGTATATTACATGTATTTTAACTGCAATTCCAGTTGAATATCTTAAATGCTTAAGAAACATTATAATAATCCGTTGCATAGCAATTTATTAACATAATTGTCTGATTTTGTATAATCATGCTAAACTTTTATAATTTGGAAACAATAATTTACAACCTGGGATGGACCTTCCACACATGGCTTCATATAATAGACCAAGGAAGCAATTGCATTGCATCCACAGAATGGGTTAATTTGACGGATTATGATTATTATATTGTTTTAAACTATCGTTATTATGAATTATTCTAGTACTCTTAAAAAAATTATACTTACTGTGGTATAAATTTGATGGTATAAACAACATAGGCTGTATATAAACAAGATGATGTGAAGATGCTTCCTAGTATCCAAGTAGCTAATTTAAGGTTGCTAAAATATATAATTGCTTTCATTTAGCTTCATACAATCGAAACAAAATTGAGTATTTATTATTAATATCAGATAGCTTACTAGCAAGAGGCGTTTTTATATAGAAAATTCTATCCCATACATAAAAATTTTTTAGATGCTAATATTACTTTTTTTATTAGAAAAACTAACCCACTGACATAGTGACGTTTTGACTTTTTTAGGCATACTCGTTAAAGAAAATTAAGAGGGATTTCAAAAATATGCCGTAATTTAGACAAGTGACGAGATCCAAAATCGCCCAAAATCTTGTATCAATATATACAGATGGCCACTAGATTCTCTAATAGAGAATTTTTACAAATTTGCCAAGTCAAGGCGAGAAGATAACACCCACATTTTAGCTCAAGATTTCAAATGCCATATGGAAAAGTCATCTTTTGGCCTTGTCAGAACTTCAAGCAGAAATTTTTTGAACCTTTTCCGTTTCATTACAGTATTAATATTTTTAAATCACTGTTATGGATCCTTCAAGATTGTCATATATTTATCTTGCATTCAATGTGTTATCATAAATTTTAAAATATTTTCTCAGTCTGCATTTCAGCATATCAGTGTACAATCGAAATTATTGGTAATTCAATTTGAAAATATTAAAGAAATTTATTTTTATTACTCACGATTTTGATAATATAAGAATGGAAAAGCATATTAAAAAGAATTGCATATCGTTACTGAGATACCAACTCCATGACATACACATTTCAGATCGTGAGAAGAAATTATTGATGTATAATATGTTTCTCCACCAGTATTTTGAACAGAGCACATCACTTTTTTCTTCAGACCAAAATGCGGTGTCCCGATATCTCCATGTAGCGTTTATGTCTGCCACACATAATGCTGTCATATAAGCTGGAGTCAGTCTGTAAAGTACAAGTTTTATGTAAACAATTGAAATCATGTTAACTGAATTGTAAAGCCAAATTATTTTAACATATCTATTACAATGTTAATGTCAAAGCAGATTAGGATACATATTCCTATTTAAGATATTGCATACCTACATTGGCTGATAATACTAATCAAGAATGAATTTGCTTTAAAGAGTGTATTTTAGTTGAGAGTGTCGCTCGCCATTTGCCTACAAGAAAACAAACTATTCGCAGACAGGAAATAATAGAGGTGCCGTGTGGTGGCCATATACTCCACATAGAGAGCGAATATGGTCAAAGAAGAATATGGATGACCTTTAATCCAACATGCTAAGACCGGATAAGTTGGAAGAGGAGATAGGCTTTCCTTGTTTTAAGCAGCATTTTCTCGTTGGATGCTATCAGGAGTAGCATATGTAATGCCACCCTCTTTCTGCGAATTGTTTAATATTGTAAATCCTGTATCGGTTTATTAACCTTTATCCGCTCGTGCGCTGTGCGCAAAAGGAGTAGCACACTGCCTGAGCATTTTTTCGCGAAATATTCGCGACAAACGCATCCGTTAAAAAAATTATATCTCTAAATCTAGTCATCCTGGTTGAGTAAAAAAAAAAAGCATTATCAAAATAAAAGATTGTTTATTATTTACAAAAGCTTTATTTGTGTCCGAACTGATTTATAACGGTCTGCCTAAAATTACAAAACGGACATATTATTTCTTAAGAGTCGGACCTTGTAATGCAGATGTTTATATTACTCGTATGACAAAAATATTTATCGAAACCGAAAATAAAATTATGGATCAGTATCTCAAAGACATTATTTATGTAACCTAATATTCATATCTTGAATAATATTATCATAAATCAGTGTAATCCAATAGCGAAATGAACCATAATCAACGGTAATCTGCGGTCCCGTACGGGACCGCTGGGCGTATAAAGGTTAAAAGACATTTTCATAGAATCTACAAAGCCTGTAAAATTTTATAAATTTTCTATTTGAAAAGACCACATTAATGATAAAAATAAAAGAATGTTCACCTTAAAAATCTTCTGATTGTTCCTTTCAAAAATGTAGCCAAGTTCTTCAGAAACGTCTCAGAATCATGATTTGTATTTTTTTTTACTTCCTGTAAAAATATGTGAGCTAACAGAAAACCACTGAAAATATGTAAATTAGTACTTGTCATAAAGTATGATTTAATGTACAAGGTAAACAATATTGTAAATTAATCTGCTATCAAAACATTAGCATGTTGATCGTCACGGGGGTCACCGGTCACCGGCAAAGAAAATCAAGCTATAAGTTGTTATTCGTTATACAATGCAAGCGAGCACGTGTACTGTGACCGGAAAAATAATAATAATCTTTTCTACTTAAAAACAAAGAATCATTTTATATTAAACTTGCTTGGGGAATAACGTGTTAAGTTTTCTTAGTATTTCGTTTCCTCGAATATAAAGTGAGTATATTTTTGGAATTAGTAAAAAAGAAGAAATATATCTCTTGGCGTTATCCCTCTACATATAAAAATATTTGACTGAATACGAATAGAGTGTATCTTGGAAGAATTTATCATCAAGCACCACAAAATTAAGTCTGACCAGTCTTATAGATATTTCAGAGGAAATAATAGTTTTAAATATTATACTAATAGAGACTTGACACAAGTATAAAAATCCCTTGTCAATCTCAAGACAGAGGACTCTTGGAAACCAATGTTTTAGTTGCTGTGTAACGATTGCCTATGCATGGTCTCTTAGAAAAACTGTGAGATCCAGGACATGTGATTTTTTGAATCCTGACATATGAGTAAGAAAATATCACATAAAAGTAAATAAAAGAAAACAGTTTATTGACATTAAAAATATCAGAAAATATTTCCCAAATAAAAGATCATGTGACGCCCATGGCCGATGCCCTTTCCATCCCCTACTCTGAATGGGCTTGGCTGTGTGTACTTTTTATCTTGAAACTTCTTTGTACAACTACAATGTGCTGTAAAATACTTTGGTAATTGTGTAAATAAAATAAAGTTTTGTTTCACTTACCTAATCGTAAAAAATGTATCTACAGAATATTGAGAATTGGCAAATACTTGATTAATTACTGTATCTGACATGTAGACTCCACTGATCCGGTTATCAAAATGATCAGCCATAAACAGCATGCCATGGTTTAATATTACATAAACCATACTAAACACCCTGAAAAAAGTTTGATTATATCGAGTGTAAAAGAAAAAATCCACCAGTTTTCCTTACTGAGGAATCCATCGAAAAAATCATCTACTGAATTTTGTTTAAGACAAAGAAGAATCTTTAAAGTGAACTTTTTAACACCACAAAGCGTGCTGGCGCCAGCACGTTTAGTTTTTAATGTGGTGAACGGATTCTCCTTATATTATTCCTCCTTATATTCAACATAGTAGTAGTTAATTTATTCATGAATTAAGAGAGCACGATAGAAGATATTATATTTATTTAAATTGATGAATATAAACAGAAATAATCAGTGAGTGGAGTTTTCTTGAGCAGAGAATTCGTGGATGGAAGAATCACTGAACCCTTTGAGTCACATGTTAGTGGGCAGTTAAATATATCATGTCATTCAATTTTTGGTGTTTTTTTCTTTCCGGTGTATTATTTTATTCGTTTTTTAGTATACATTAAGTTCTCTACTTACGACCACTTCGACTTACGACCATTCGGACTTACGACGGAGACCAAAATTAAAAAATTAAAATATAAAATAAAAAAATTGAAAAATAATGCGTGACGCCTCAAGCAATCAAAGCAATGGAAAAAGACAAGACATTGAGAGAATTTTGGAAAAACTATAACACCTTTCAAGCAATTAAAACTATCTCATAAGGATGGTCAAATGTAATGACATCATGTATGAATGGCATATGGAACAAACTATTAAAACGTAATAATAATATGAATTTTAATATAGAAAATGAAGTAGGAAAAATAACGAATATGATTGTACAATTTTCTCAAAAACTTAATCTGGAAGTTGACAGTGAAGATATAATTCAACTTTTAAAAAATGATGTTGAAGAGCTCACAAATCAAGATTTGATTGAGATTGAGAAGGAACGATTAGGCGGAATTGCCCTCTGAATTATGAAATCGAAAATAATAATAAGCAGCAATAGTACAAGAACGCAACCCCGTATCACTCCTACTGTGACCCTGACAGTGGCGGTTCCTGACCTAAAATCTTGGGTGGGCTAGAGAAAAGCATATTTCCACTTCACCTTATACATTAATCTACAAGCAAATTAACAAATACTACGACACTACTGCAATGCATAAATAATTATATAATAAAATCAATGCTAATGTAAGTAAGAAATATTAAAAAATTCATACGGGATCTTAAATCTCTCTCTTAAGTCTCTTTTAAAGTGAAAAAACAAGTACTAACAGCAATACAGAGCTAGCTGTCAGTGAGAGTCAATACCTGTCACTTTCATACAATACATCGATATTGGTATTTGTGTTTCAATGCATAAGTATGCGTCATGGGCTAAATCAGTTCAGCCCCCAACGAAGACAGAAACTTGTTAAGTTAAAGCACAATCGCGTGTATTAGGTGACGTTTCCGTACATACAAATACAATAAAAATCTAATCGTGCTTGATTGCGCCCCAGTGTAAAGAAATATTGTCTGTGGTTACGGGCTAGCCGTTGCTAGCCCTTGAGTGGTGTTGCCAGAGTGACGTAACGTCGCCTCTTCACTGTGAAGTATTTATAGGGTTATTGTTTTTTTTTATGCCGGCTCAGTTTAAAATTGTAATACAAAACACAATCGGGAATATGATTGTAGGTAGACGTAACATTGTTTTATATTGACAGAGGAAAATTAAAACAAAGATATTATATTCATTTGGGAAAGGTTAGTTACACTTATAAATGTATTTATTTTGTTCAGCGGCCGAATTGCTGTTCATTTTTATTCAGCCATCTAAAGTTTTGGGTGAAAAATGCAGGTCGGGCTTAGCCCACCTAGCCCAGTACCTAGAACCGCCACTGTGACCCTGAACCGTTCGGTAGCTGAGTCACTAGATATTAAATGCCGAAATTTGTAAAAATAACTACTAGCACAGTGAAAATGATGAATTGAAATATTTCTTTTTTTACTATTTTAATAATTTTATAACATAAAACCTTTATTTGTAGTTTTTCATTTAATAATAAATATATTTCATTGGTAAATTTTTTATGTTAATGATATCTTATCGCTGTTAAAACATTTGATGGAATGGAGACAAAATTCCAGCACCTTTCATTGACAATGTCGGGTCCATGGCACAGAGGCCAATGTTGTTGGCTTTCATGCCGGACCTTAAAGGTTCGAATCCCAGTACGAACAGAATTTTTTCAATTGATTTATCGATTTCTATTCGAAGGCATAGATGTTTGTGATGTCTAAAAATTCCCCCCAACCATTCCAATCCTAAAATTACTGGGTGTAGCGAAAGTAATCCTAACCCTATCCTTTATATCCATACTTTCTTCGAAAAAAAAGAGATTGAAAAACTGAATAATAAGCAGCTCTCGTAGAAAAACTTCTGTTGAGATACCTCCAAAAATATACAATTAGATTAAAAGTATCTTTTCAATAAAAAAATAATATGAACAGTTTTCTGGATTCCAAAAAACTAGGGCAACAGTAATATCGTCGTTGCACTTCTTCAGAACATTGTTGTAGTCTCCAAACATGTTAAAATATGGTACGAATGGTAATGTCTGTCCTCCTCAAAACCGTCACACTTGTAAAGCGATTTTAGAACACTTTATTATGATAATCGTTTTTTTTCTTTGCAGGTGCGGTGAATTATTATAAATTTTTTAATGCAACAATCCGATTTTGAGAAAATATGCACATAGCGAAATTTTAAAGCGCAACAGCTATATATGCATATGTTCTTGCTCCCCCTTGAAGATGTATTCAGAATTTTTATTTTAAGAATTATATTTGTTATATTAATATAAGAATTATTTTATATTCCAAGATAAATTTCTATATTGAAAAATATATTCATACATTTACATATAAATACAAAAAATATTTTAATTTTTAACCCTTTCATTACTGTGCAAAAAAAAAGCACGCGCTCCTGAGCTGTGTATCCGCTTGCCTGATGTGTAACGGATACACAACTCAGGAGCGCGTGCTTTTTTTGCATAGTAAGGAAAGGGTTAATGTCTAGGTTGTTGTTAATGCATTTAACAGCTTAACGGCCGCACGTTTTTTTTATAAATTTTCACCTGGCTAAATAAAATTTTGCGAAAAATTCGCAAAAATTGTAATTTTACTAAATTCACTATAATTTGTAAGCAAATTGAGATATCTTTACAAAATTTAATTTTCTTAGCTTCCAGATACTTCGCCTATACGCATATATGTGTCCGCCGGCCAGCAACCTTTGTTTTTCAAAGACGCAAATACGCATCCATGGTTGTTAAGCTGTTAATATACATCTTTTTTTAAATGTCAAAATATAAACTTCTACCGTACCCCGGGGATGGTTTCTTGCACCACAGGTTAAGAAACACTGATCTATATTGCCAAAGAATGGAGGTCCATTGTAAAGTAATCATTACCCCAAGCCAAATAGAGTAATGAGGGAAGATTAGGAACTTTTTAAAAAAAAAAGAGACGTAAGTATATAAAACATACATGAACCATGCACATCGTGAAAATCAATTGAAAAGCGTACTTATCATATTGAATTATAATTGTTAAATAGACATACGTCTAAAGAAAATGTAATGTTATTAATTATCTAATGTTTGAAGCTGCCTCACCCCATTCTAAAAATAAAAACTAAAAGGGCAAAACATTAAATGATAGATTTTTCACGTAGTAAATATTTATATTTCATTATATTTGTAAAATATATCAAACATAAGCTTTTTATGGTTGCTTAAAATCTAAAATTTGTGAGGCCATGGCAGCTGCTCTACCTTCTCCCTCTGTATTCTGCTCAGGTATTTCTGTCTCAGTTCCACTTTTAGACTTTACTTGAAATCGTAATGGAAACAGTTAAAAATCACACATTTCATTTATTTATGGAGAATTGATTAATTTAAATCTATGGTTTGTCTGCGTATTCTTCCATTTGTTGTATTCGCTTGTGTCTTATTATATTAGAAACGATTCCGTCAAATGAAGAGGTCTTCTTTTTAGCAGAGCCACGGAGGGTATCTTCGCCTTCTCGTCGAACACGCAATGTAAGTGAACCCATTTCATCTTTGAAATCAAAATTAGACTTTTCTGGCGTTGACGCATTTGATTGCACTTCTTGAGTATTATCCTCTCTCATTGGCAGTGGCGAAGGAAGTCTTCTTCCTGGACATCGCCAATCCAAAGTTAGAGTTCCGTTTTTCTCAATCACCTTATACAATATCTCTAGCTCTGATGCGTTTGGAGCCCATCCATTTTCTTCCATTTCACCGGCTTTTGACAATTCATCGTCAGAACATGCCAATATCCAATCATCGCCGCTTGTATCATTTCCGCCCATCGGTGACTTCAATTTAATTTCAAATCTAGTTTCACGAAAAAGATTATTGCAACTCCAGTTGCGTATCCGTAAATGACAACAGCTTTATGCTCTGGCTTTGTGACAGCAGCGTTCGGTATGGAACCATAGAGCAAATTACTACACACTGACAGTTAGCTGTCATAAACAATAAAAGTAAGCACACTTATTTTCACAGGTACCTAGATTGGAAACAAAATCGAAATGATTTAGGTATATTCGGTAAATCATAAAATATTGCAATATTACAATGTGATTAATTTTCAGTCTCAAAAATGCATTTTTTATGATATACCATGAATACATGACAATCTATTTATTTGTATTCATTTAATTCTATTACTACGCATCTGCTTTATTTTTTATATTAGCTTTAATATCAACGTTATATCTTACACTTTATAAAACTTCATTATATTTTCAAGATCAATTAAGTACGCGACCGAAGGAGAAAACTAGGCCAAATAAAAACAGTCTGAACGTACAATATACGGCCAAACAATCCAGCTAGCGAGCGAGTGACATGCGAGTGAATAGATGCCGTGTATATTTCTATCCCCCATCACATGCGGCATGCCGTTGCTCACGCAGTTGGTGTGTCTGAATAGCAGTAACATAGTGGGGCGGTGGCGCGTGGGTTCGGCGATTCCACACGATGTCCGGCAAAATTTGGAAATTTCGCCATAAATGTTTATTTTAACGTAAAAATAACAAAACGATTTTTGTACTATGTATAGGAAGAACGTTTTGTTTGAAACTTGTCGGACGGAAATCGAATCACTGCGGTTATAGAGCATTAACACTTTGCACTCTCACTAGATTTCCTCAATACCAATAGTCTACTCTGGGTCCAGATTTTACTCATATTACCAGCAAATTTAGTACGGTTTTGAACAAAAAGTCAAACGTATTTGGGATAATTTTCTTCGAAAACGTAATTAAATTCCACTAATTTTAGCTAAAATATTCACTAAGCTATCACGATTTGTAAAATAAACCATTCTTGTATTATTTAAGGCGATATTTTGAAAAAAAATAGGGTTTTATTATCGATTTACTTTAGAAATATTTTAGTATGAACGTTTTTACGACCACCGTACTTTGTTTGAGTCCAAGGACAAACATGTGCAGTCTTTGGGGTAATTAATTTTACAACGTACCGACATTCGTACCCAATCGCTTTATACTAGAGGTATGCACGGGCCAAAATTTTACAAAACTACCCGGTCCGAGCTCGAAAAACTCACGCCCGGCCCGGCCCGGGCCCGAGTCTAATGCCGCACTTGTTACCCGAACCCGACCGAAGCACCGAGAAATTTGAAATCCTCGATTTGGTATACTTTTTCCCCAGATTATCTCCGAAAGTCCTTTTTTTTTTTTTTTTAGCTCACCGAGGAATTTGAAATCCTCGATTTGGTATACTTTTTCCCCAGATTATCTCCGAAAGTCCTTTTTTTTTTTTTTAGCTCACCGAGGAATTTGAAATCCTCGATTTGGTATACTTTTTCCCCAGATTATCTCCGAAAGTCCTTTTTTTTTTTTTAGCTCACCGAGGAATTTGAAATCCTCAATTTGGTATATTTTTCCCAACATTATATCCCAAATTCCAAAGCCCGGCCCGGCCCGAGCCCGACTCTCGATTGCGCTTACCCGCCCGAGCCCGGCCCACGGGCCGGGTCGGGTAAGAGCCCGTGGGCCAGGCCCGGGCCCGTGCAGACCTCTACTTTATACTAATCTTCTCTCTCAGACTTTTTTAGCTCGTACTAAGCCACAACTGAACATGCGTTCAACGAGTTTCAATTGGTGAATGCACTTTTAATAATGTGATAACGCAAAATATGTTCAAAATTAAAAAAAAAATTGAGGAGTCTCTTCTTAACAGTTTTTTTTTTATCCAGACCCGTTTCTTTCGGGTCTTCGACTCGTGTTGCATTAGCTTTATCGTCGTAGAAATAATTAAATTGAAATACCTATTTATTTGAAATTTGTTTTTATTTTACGACTATTATTCATGTTGAAACGAAGTTTTTTCAAATATAAAAATAGAGAGAGCGTTATTTAGTATTTGTTATATTGTTATTTTTTAATTTGAAATGGCAATTGTGTGGATTGGCTGTGTTATACATTGTTTAAAAAATGATAAATTAATATTATTTTAGAAGCTGCATGCGTTAAAACTGTTTTAAATAAGATGCTATGCAGGGCCGGCGCCACCATACGGCGAAATAGGCAACCGCCTAGGGCGCAAACCATAAGAGGGCGCATAAGGTCTATTGTTTTTTTTTAATTTTGGGAATTCCTCAAATTCTTAGGTTTTTGAAATTGGAAATTACGGAAAGAGCTAAAAAATGGTCTCACATTTAAAATCCGTAAATTCCCAGGATTTCAATATCGCCAAGCAATAATTTCTCAATCCAGAATCCCGAAATTTTACACGATTTTATTGTGAATTTTGCCTAGGGCGCCGAATAACCTCGCGCCGGTACTGATGCTATGTAGAAACATACTATTTAAGATAAAGGGGAGTATTCTTAGAGAGACTCGGCGTAACTTTGGGGATGTTTGTTTTAAACATAAAATTAAACTTGATATCTTTGTTACCCCACAAAATATTCATTCCATTTTTTTAATATAACAATAAAACAATGAATGCAATAAATTTGCAGTACTAATACTACGGTATACATATAATACACGGCACAAATATCAGATAAATAAAGATATAACGATAGAAGATAAGATAATGATGGAAAAAAAATGATCTGGATAGATAGGAATTTCTGAGAAATTGAGAAAAAATGGCTCGTGTGGATTTTAAACAATTCGTCTGGTTGCCTGTTTTTACAAACTTTTCAATTCTTATTCTCAATCCTGAAATCCGGGGTTAGTACTGTCACAATCCCGGGATTTCTGGATAGTAGAATTTGATGTGATCCTGGAATTGGAGACCCTAGTGCTGATGACGTTTAAACTATACTATGGGAATTGGAAGGGAATTGTGAGCTGCGAAATGTGTTAAGGAAAAGTAAAAAAAAAACATTTCAGTTCGGAGGAGAGACGGAGGAAAAGAAACACTGGTGTACAAAAAGACGGTGACAGTACTCGTGGTTACTACTGTGGAATTTGAAAAGGATTTGTGTAATTTATATAATTGAAGAACTCACCGTAATCCATGAAGAGGCTGTAATGTCTTAGAACCTTGGTTTTTAAACATTGCTTCTGCGTTTGAAGACAGACTAAAACTTTTCAGTATTTTTTCCCACACGGAAAATTGGCAAGTTTTTATAGTATCAGGTTTTCTACTCGTCTCTATTGGTTCAAAGCGAGAATTCGAGTCTGTGGTAGAAACAAACATCTATTTATTCATTCATTTTATTTTTTTTCTACCCGGTAGCATAATACCAGAGATCGACGAGCAACCAAATGTCAAATTGAATTGGGTGGAGTGTAATTGTTACTTATTTTTAGTTTTATTGAAAGTTTAAAGAAAATTAAAAATATATAGAATGATCTAATAGTAGATTACAATAGCCAAGCCAATTAGAACTTACTTAGGGTGGTAAAATCAATACAATAAAATAAATGAACACTTGGCATATCAAATTCAAAATAGTTATTAAAAATTCAAAGTAAATTTTCATCAAAAAGAAAAATTTGCCCACCATTTCTTCTTGACCATTTTTGTGGAACAATTTCTTTTTCTGATAATTTTCTCTTTAGCTCACAGCCTTGAGAAATATCTGACACTGGCACCACCGAAGAGTGCTGGCAGAAAATGAAATCATAAGCTGTACCCAATAAGCACATTGTTACAAATGTTCCAATAATGGTACTGAAAGTAAATAACGACTCAGTCGATTTTATATGGCTAATAAAAAAATATTATTCAAAATACGCAATGATACTCATTGTATCAATAAAAAAGTGTTGCACAACATAGTTCTTGCTGACTCACATATATAATACTTACCTACAATCATTATTTTCCTTTTGAAGAAAATAAATTTGACTTCGGCATAAAACTTGTACTTTGAAAGTGAATATTTAATAAATAATTATTAGTCTGATATTTATCATCTCTTTTCGTGCCTAGTTATGATTTTTATAATTGGATTTCTACTGTTCAGAATTAATGAAAGATAAATTTAAATATCTTGATTTCATTAAATATATCAAATAGGACATACATATATCACTGATTTTAAAGATTTATTACTACTATTATGTTACGCTAATTGCAGAAGGTGTTTCGGATAATCGAACTATTTGACGATTATCGACAATTTTTACATAATAAATTTAGGCAGGCCTAGCAAGGTTATATATAATAAATAGATTCTTTTTTGTAAAACTAATCAAAATAGACAAGACAAATTACTTTTATTTTATGTGTGACGTTTATTTTGTTATTAATATTAATATGTATTAACTTTCTAAGTAAACCGCTGTTTCATAATTTAAATTGTTTTTTTAAATCCTCCATCAACATTTTAGTATAATGAGTTACGTTATCTATTAATTGTGACGGTGTAGGTTTTATTACGGTTTTATGGTATGCACCTGCTGATTTATAATTGTTTTACCACATAATAAAAACACCCTAACTTTATTACGTGTTTTTGAATCATTATAGTATGAGTAATTGGGGAATGTCTACAAATAATTAAAATATATGTATATATTGGCTTGAGCGAGTCAATCGTGGGTTTCCATCATAAAAACTAAATACCAGAAAGTATTTTGATAAGGTTCATTGCAAACCCTAACCCCACAGCATGCTTTTTTATAAAATGCTGTATCAAAGAGTGGTGGATTATCCTATAAGCCGAGGGTCGGCAACCTTTTGTTGTAAAAGTGCCAAATATTTTACGTGGAGATTAGGAAAAACAGGGCCACCAAATTTTATTACGCCTGAGGCCTCTTATGTGCTTAATCCGCCACTGTTATCAAAACATTCTAATCTAGTATAATATTACATTCATTTTAATAATTCAGTATGTACTGTGTAGTATTATTGATAATGCTTTAATGAAAAAATATAAACTTGAAATACCTACAAAGTCACAATACATTTTGTTGACTTCAACCAGGAATAATCATCGGAAACTTTTTTGACTCCTTTCATTTGAAAGGACATATCATACAGCGCTTGGTGATATAGAACACCGGTGTCAAAGTACTCTTTAAGTAGACTTTCAACGTCTGACTCCATACACGATGTTGGGATGCATAAACCGAGAGTTATCAGCATCTGTCAACATTCAAAAATAATTGGTAGACATCATTCTACCTTTTTATAATCATTGTTTATGGCCGCTTAGGTGGATTGACGTCTTTGATTTTGGTACTAATTATGAAATTGTCTCACCTCGTTTCTCCAATGCATGAACACCTGCATTGTGGAGTTGTGTTTGAAGTACGCAGCATAGTAATCAACGGGGAATGGAGGGATCGCGTCAGGTGTCTCCATAGTCACAGGCCCTATTTTTGAACTGACAGCGATTTGCTTCATAGAAACGGACGCAGCACATTGCTTTTTGGAGCCCATCCAATATGTATTTCCCCAGTACAGGCCTGTATTTGGTACACCAGATGCATCCATCACTAAAAAAGATTTAAATATACGTAAGTATAAACATATTCACATGCTGCCTGTTTCCCGTTTTTTTTTTGTAAATCTTACTATGCTAGTGAAGTCGTACATACTTTTGATGGCCCATCTGTCGCGATTCCGCAATCCATTTTCTAATATTGTTAACTGTTTCTCGCAAAGGTTTCCTGGATTATTCCTATTAGAAGCAGTCAGCGCGAGTCCATAAAAAATTGAATGGGTCTCCAAAGCATCTTTTCCTAATGAACTGCAGCAAGTTACACAAGCCACAAGAAATAAAATACATATTCTTGGCACTGCTTTCGATCCAAAATTCCTTGGGTAATCTACCATGTTGGCCCTTTTAATATAAGCTAAATCTATCTTCGTTTGTCGACATCCATTTGATTCTTTAAATTGTCAGCAAACTGCAAGTACAAGTCATTATGTTAAAATGGTTTATGTGTACAGAATATACAGAAGGGAACGGGACAAGTCGCGAGCCGAGTACTACAAGGTTCTATGTGGACAGCTGCACCAAAAAAGATATGGGCATTTGAAATTTTGAATGCTTGTATTTTGAAAATTGTAAATGTTTCTAAGTTTCTTTAACGTGTTTTAAGTTTCCTAAACATCAATTAGAACCTTGTCCACCTGAAATTCAAACAAACCGCCAGTGCTACAAGGTTCTAACTGAAATTTGTATGAAAGCAGAAGTGATTCAAAAAACAGACTTGCGCTTTTTATATTAAAATAAAAATAATTCTACGGAAGATATCTAATGTGATCATTATTATTGCAGAAATTTCGACTTCATATTAATACAGCATGTAGATAATGCTACGCTTAAGACTGCCTCATTATTGTTTTAGTTTGGTCAAAAGTCGACACTTAGAACCTTGTAGTACTCAGCTCGTGAAGTATAATGCATTATTGGTGGGAATCCCGATGTATTGTATTATGATAGAATGATAGAGTAGCAGAGTATCACATAAGTCGATTGTGGTGCGCACTTGGGGTCTCCATTTCTAAGAGGCCTCAAAAACTACAAAATCATATATTTTAAATTCGGTTATCAATAGTCATTATTATTTTACACTTAACCCGCAGAACAGGGCCTATATATTGTATTGCGCATGGTGCCTCCAAGTGTTTAATCCTCTACTAGCTGTACTGCTGTAGACAAACAATTAATATGTATATGTATGTATACAGTGCTTTCCCATGTAACGCGATGGAACGGCGTTCCGGCACACTTTTTGTTGGCATTATTAATATTTCAAATCAATATTCGAAAAAAAATAATATCTGTCGTTGAAAATATATTTTTTGGCTGTTTTTCCCTATTTAAGGTTAAAAAAATATTTCCAGTAAAATTTCCAGCAATCTTCCGAATGATTATGGCTTAATTTTAAAAAGAACTTTTAGAAAATGCATCCTCAAAGGTTTTCAATACGATTCATAAATAATGTACTTTCTATTAATCTTTCTTCATAAAAAAAAGCGGTCATAGACACCGCCGAGGGTGCCAAGTATTATTGGTGTGCGCCTGCAGGATCAACTTGAATTTAGGAAACATAAGTGGCGGATTAAGTCCATTGAAAACCTCAGGTGCGATATAATTTGGAGACCCTGTTTTTTGGATAGAAAAGAGTGTCGATTTTTTTGAGATTATCATATTACGTCCACCACAAATATTCAATTATTGCCGAAGGCGTT
>CM062821.1:14297643-14321343 GCA_031772345.1 Himalopsyche anomala | reverse complement strand
GTACTAATACTACGGTATACATATAATACACGGCACAAATATCAGATAAATAAAGAAATAACGATAGAAGATAAGATAATGATGGAAAAAAAAACGATCTAGATAGATAGGAATTTCTGAGAAATTGAGAAAAAATGGCTCGTGTGGATTTTAAACAATTCGTCTGGTTGCCTGTTTTCACAAACTTTTCAATTCTTATTCTCAATCCTGAAATCCGGGGTTAGTACTGTCACAATCCCGGGATTTCTGGATAGTAGAATTGGATGTGATCCTGGAATTGGAGACCCTAGTGCTGATGACGTTTAAACTATTGAATTGTGAGCTGCGAAATGTGTTAAGGAAAAGTAAAAAAAAAACATTTCAGTTCGGAGGAGAGACGGAGGAAAAGAAACACTGGTGTACAAAAAGACGGTGACAGTACTCGTGGTTACTACTGTGGAATTTGAAAAGGATTTGTGTAATTTATATAATTGAAGAACTCACCGTAATCCATGAAGAGGCTGTAATGTCTTAGAACCTTGGTTTTTAAACATTGCTTCTGCGTTTGAAGACAGACTAAAACTTTTCAGTATTTTTTCCCACACGGAAAATTGGCAAGTTTTTATAGTATCAGGTTTTCTACTCGTCTCTATTGGTTCAAAGCGAGAATTCGAGTCTGTGGTAGAAACAAACATCTATTTATTCATTCATTTTATTTTTTTTCTACCCGGTAGCATAATACCAGAGATCGACGAGCAACCAAATGTCAAATTGAATTGGGTGGAGTGTAATTGTTACTTATTTTTAGTTTTATTGAAAGTTTAAAGAAAATTAAAAATATATAGAATGATCTAATAGTAGATTACAATAGCCAAGCCAATTAGAACTTACTTAGGGTGGTAAAATCAATACAATAAAATAAATGAACACTTGGCATATCAAATTCAAAATAGTTATTAAAAATTCAAAGTAAATTTTCATCAAAAAGAAAAATTTGCCCACCATTTCTTCTTGACCATTTTTGTGGAACAATTTCTTTTTCTGATAATTTTCTCTTTAGCTCACAGCCTTGAGAAATATCTGACACTGGCACCACCGAAGAGTGCTGGCAGAAAATGAAATCATAAGCTGTACCCAATAAGCACATTGTTACAAATGTTCCAATAATGGTACTGAAAGTAAATAACGACTCAGTCGATTTTATATGGCTAATAAAAAAATATTATTCAAAATACGCAATGATACTCATTGTATCAATAAAAAAGTGTTGCACAACATAGTTCTTGCTGACTCACATATATAATACTTACCTACAATCATTATTTTCCTTTTGAAGAAAATAAATTTGACTTCGGCATAAAACTTGTACTTTGAAAGTGAATATTTAATAAATAATTATTAGTCTGATATTTATCATCTCTTTTCGTGCCTAGTTATGATTTTTATAATTGGATTTCTACTGTTCAGAATTAATGAAAGATAAATTTAAATATCTTGATTTCATTAAATATATCAAATAGGACATACATATATCACTGATTTTAAAGATTTATTACTACTATTATGTTACGCTAATTGCAGAAGGTGTTTCGGATAATCGAACTATTTGACGATTATCGACAATTTTTACATAATAAATTTAGGCAGGCCTAGCAAGGTTATATATAATAAATAGATTCTTTTTTGTAAAACTAATCAAAATAGACAAGACAAATTACTTTTATTTTATGTGTGACGTTTATTTTGTTATTAATATTAATATGTATTAACTTTCTAAGTAAACCGCTGTTTCATAATTTAAATTGTTTTTTTTAATCCTCCATCAACATTTTAGTATAATGAGTTACGTTATCTATTAATTGTGACGGTGTAGGTTTTATTACGGTTTTATGGTATGCACCTGCTGATTTATAATTGTTTTACCACATAATAAAAACACCCTAACTTTATTACGTGTTTTTGAATCATTATAGTATGAGTAATTGGGGAATGTCTACAAATAATTAAAATATATGTATATATTGGCTTGAGCGAGTCAATCGTGGGTTTCCATCATAAAAACTAAATACCAGAAAGTATTTTGATAAGGTTCATTGCAAACCCTAACCCCACAGCATGCTTTTTTATAAAATGCTGTATCAAAGAGTGGTGGATTATCCTATAAGCCGAGGGTCGGCAACCTTTTGTTGTAAAAGTGCCAAATATTTTACGTGGAGATTAGGAAAAACAGGGCCACCAAATTTTATTACGCCTGAGGCCTCTTATGTGCTTAATCCGCCACTGTTATCAAAACATTCTAATCTAGTATAATATTACATTCATTTTAATAATTCAGTATGTACTGTGTAGTATTATTGATAATGCTTTAATGAAAAAATATAAACTTGAAATACCTACAAAGTCACAATACATTTTGTTGACTTCAACCAGGAATAATCATCGGAAACTTTTTTGACTCCTTTCATTTGAAAGGACATATCATACAGCGCTTGGTGATATAGAACACCGGTGTCAAAGTACTCTTTAAGTAGACTTTCAACGTCTGACTCCATACACGATGTTGGGATGCATAAACCGAGAGTTATCAGCATCTGTCAACATTCAAAAATAATTGGTAGACATCATTCTACCTTTTTATAATCATTGTTTATGGCCGCTTAGGTGGATTGACGTCTTTGATTTTGGTACTAATTATGAAATTGTCTCACCTCGTTTCTCCAATGCATGAACACCTGCATTGTGGAGTTGTGTTTGAAGTACGCAGCATAGTAATCAACGGGGAATGGAGGGATCGCGTCAGGTGTCTCCATAGTCACAGGCCCTATTTTTGAACTGACAGCGATTTGCTTCATAGAAACGGTCGCAGCACATTGCTTTTTGGAGCCCATCCAATATGTATTTCCCCAGTACAGGCCTGTATTTGGTACACCAGATGCATCCATCACTAAAAAAGATTTAAATATACGTAAGTATAAACATATTCACATGCTGCCTGTTTCCCGTTTTTTTTTTGTAAATCTTACTATGCTAGTGAAGTCGTACATACTTTTGATGGCCCATCTGTCGCGATTCCGCAATCCATTTTCTAATATTGTTAACTGTTTCTCGCAAAGGTTTCCTGGATTATTCCTATTAGAAGCAGTCAGCGCGAGTCCATAAAAAATTGAATGGGTCTCCAAAGCATCTTTTCCTAATGAACTGCAGCAAGTTACACAAGCCACAAGAAATAAAATACATATTCTTGGCACTGCTTTCGATCCAAAATTCCTTGGGTAATCTACCATGTTGGCCCTTTTAATATAAGCTAAATCTATCTTCGTTTGTCGACATCCATTTGATTCTTTAAATTGTCAGCAAACTGCAAGTACAAGTCATTATGTTAAAATGGTTTATGTGTACAGAATATACAGAAGGGAACGGGACAAGTCGCGAGCCGAGTACTACAAGGTTCTATGTGGACAGCTGCACCAAAAAAGATATGGGCATTTGAAATTTTGAATGCTTGTATTTTGAAAATTGTAAATGTTTCTAAGTTTCTTTAACGTGTTTTAAGTTTCCTAAACATCAATTAGAACCTTGTCCACCTGAAATTCAAACAAACCGCCAGTGCTACAAGGTTCTAACTGAAATTTGTATGAAAACAGAGGTGATTCAAAAAACAGACTTGCGCTTTTTATATTAAAATAAAAATAATTCTACGGAAGATATCTAATGTGATCATTATTATTGCAGAAATTTCGACTTCATATTAATACAGCATGTAGATAATGCTACGCTTAAGACTGCCTCATTATTGTTTTAGTTTGGTCAAAAGTCGACACTTAGAACCTTGTAGTACTCAGCTCGTGAAGTATAATGCATTATTGGTGGGAATCCCGATGTATTGTATTATGATAGAATGATAGAGTAGCAGAGTATCACATAAGTCGATTGTGGTGCGCACTTGGGGTCTCCATTTCTAAAAGGCCTCAAAAACTACAAAATCATATATTTTAAATTCGGTTATCAATAGTCATTATTATTTTACACTTAACCCGCAGAACAGGGCCTATAAATTGTATTGCGCATGGTGCCTCCAAGTGTTTAATCCTCTACTAGCTGTACTGCTGTAGACAAACAATTAATATGTATATGTATGTATACAGTCATAGCAGTCTTAAGTTCCAAGCAGTGCTGTAGAAAATCAGCAAATTATGAGCGGGCCGCGGAATCCCTGCCTTTACTAACAAATTGTATGGCGGTTATACGTAGATCAACTCTAAATTCCAATTTATGAGCTTATTTTTCGTTAAATGTAACATGTATGTTTGAAAGATTTCTCGTATGGATATTCTGTGATTCGTTGGTGTTATTAATTTACAATTTACGATACATCGGAAGGGCCATATATGCAAATTAAGTAATGATTGTAAGAAATATAGCGAATGGCAAGATATGCGACGTGTGGTAAAAACCAATAAAATTTAACTTCCCACTATTAAGTATCACAATTATATAAAATATAAATTATAAATTACATAAACGACGGTAACAAGCGGAATTCATATAATATTATATAAGATTTTGACGCCTATTGTGATATTATGAAATACATGCTGCGTCTTTTATCATATAATAATGGCAATATACCAAGTAAATGATGATTTAATCAATAACAATATTAAAAAAATAATGAAGTGAATTGTGCTATCCTAGTTTCACTTACTGATTTTTGATTACTGATATGACTTGAGAAATCTTATGGAAAGATTGAGTGACGAACCAGTGTGCACAAATAAATTTCGAGATTAATATTAATTGATTAAAATCCCAATAATGACGTTGATTTTTTTAATGAACTATCCAACCTCATATTCTGTATTGAAATATTGTAAAAAAAATAATTTAAATAAAATGATTTGGCATCTTTGTTTGCTTTTGTTCTCAGAGATTTTTATTAAAAAAACCTTAGAAAATGTGATTTTTTCTCATTTAAAAAATGATTTAATTGAAAAGATATATAATTACAATATATATATGTATTTGCTTCTAAATAATGGTAATCAATGGTTTCATAATGATGTGATATTACTTTGAAAATTATGACGCCGGCCCGCTCATCTGAAAAAAGTATCTGTTTTCAACTCAATAGCATGGCTTTCACTATAGGGGGCTTTGATACAGTGCTTTCCCATGTAACGCGATGGAACGGCGTTCCGGCACACTTTTTGTTGGCATTATTAATATTTCAAACCAATATTCGAAAAAAAATAATATCTGTCGTTGAAAATATATTTTTGGCTGTTTTCCCTATTTAAGGTTAAAAAAATATTTCCAGTAAAATTTCCAGCAATCTTCCGAATGATTATGGCTTAATTTTAAAAAGAACTTTTAGAAAATGCATCCTCAAAGGTTTTCAATACGATTCATAAATAATGTACTTTCTATTAATCTTTCTTCATAAAATAAAAAAGCGGTCATAGACACCGCCGAGGGTGCCAAGTATTATTGGTGTGCGCCTGCAGGATCAACTTGAATTTAGAAAAACATAAGTGGCGGATTAAGTCCATTGAAAGCCTCAGGCGCGATATAATTTGGAGACCCTGTTTTTTGGATAGAAAAGAGTGTCGATTTTTTTGAGATTATCATATTACGTCCACCACAAATATTCAATTATTGCCGAAGGCGTTCCAATACGTTCAACTAAAAATACAATAACAATCAAAACAAGTGAAAAATAAGAAACTTTGCTAGGTTTTTGTTGGAAAAAAGTTATCAATAATATATTTGACATTAAAATTTCTCGTTCAATAAATTTCCAGCTCAATAAATATTTACTTTCTTAAAGCACTTAAAAATGTATCCTTCACCGCCTACAGATTTATAGCATTTGCACTACGCACTAGGGCATCCAATCCCGGGATCCGGGATACCGTCCAATTTTCTGATCCCGAAATCCCGGGATTGACATGGTCGCGATCCCGGGATTTCGGGATTGAGAAATTTTGAGCAAATCCCGAAAATTGATAAGATTTTGGAATTGGAAGAGCTAAAAAAGACGTAGTTTCGGAGATAATCTGGGAAAAAAAGTATAGCGAATCGAGGATTTTAAATTCCTCGGTGAGCTAAAAAAAAACGACTCACCAAATTATACACGATTTCACGTTGAGTGCCCAATTAATGATCCCGGGATTGAAAATCAATCAATCCCGGGATTAGAAAAAGGCTCCGGGATCAGATACCCTAGTACGCACCCTGTGTTACAGCAGTGTTGAAAGCTTCCAAATGATACGACTTGGTTTCGATGCATTTCATAACTCAGTTTATAAGCCGATCAGTGGTGTAGGAAGGGGACCTTGAATTTGCCACCCTCAATATTTCTTCTAATTTTGTTTTTAAATCACATCTACTATTTTTTTTATGTATTAACTAGGAGTTTTTCCACTAGTAACTTATTTTTTTTATGTATAAATATAATTTCTCAAAATATATGTATGTATTTTTGAAAATGCCACCCTCAATGCGCCCCCTTGCTACGCCACTAGAGCCGATTTCTGTAGGAAATCGCAATGCTATACGTCTATGTGCAAGCGGATCAGGCGACCACCTGTAGCTTTAAATCTGGAGATGCGACCAAATGTCTAAACGCCTAACCCGAGGGCTATGAAACGTTAGATACTAAGAAAATTCGTTAAGCGCTGCAAATGTTAGTACAAAATTTGTATTAAAGAGTACAGTAAATTTGCTTAGAGCGCGACGTTTCGTGGATCTTGGGTAAGATAATCTGATAACTAGGGCGAAAAAATGCAATCTTGCCTAGGGCGGCCAAACGCTTAGCGCCGTCTCTGGTAATATGTTTTGCCCTTGTTTAACATTTGTGTAATGAGTTTCAAAAAAAGTTCCATTGTTTACTTCTAATTCTTAATACGCCAAACAATAACTTTGCTTAGGCATTTCATATTCATAGTGACCGTAAATAACGATAAGTTAATTATTTCAGTGACGCTCGATAACCGTGTAATAAAGTTATCGTAGATGATATTGCTTGATACGCACTTGACTGATTATTTACCCGCTTCCATTACTTGTACATAAATAATACGATGATAATTACACGTTACTTTGTTATCCAAGGTCCGCGACGTTAGCTGGCAGCAAGTAAACGAAATAAACATAATAATGTTGCATAATATTTATAAACTAATGAACAATCCACGATAAAAATGAGTTAATAATATATGTTTTCATACAAATATGACACAGACAATTTATAACTCTCCATAATGAGTAGTAAAATAACTATCCTACAACATTTTATATTACAAATAGGGAATAGTAGGTAACTTATTTTAAAAAAGTTAACTGTTAAATTTTATTGTGAGCGATTGATGTCTATTTTTGTTTTGTTCAAATATGATTATATTTAGAGTTAACATATGTCCCGTACAGTGGCGGATCCAGAAATTGTCCCAGGAGGGGGCCATTCAATTTGAAAATAAGCATGATACATAAATAATACGTTAAAAATAGATGAAAGCCTTTTTTTATGCGATTTTTTTTTGCGCGATTTTGAAATTACGCGATTTTTTTGGACGGCACCGTAAAAAAATATTTTTTGCACTTATTAGAGGAAAAAAAATTTTTTCATACATTTTTGATACTTTTTTACGCGATTTTTTGATTTTTGGAACCGATTTATCAAATCATATGAAAGTGAGGTTTTTTTACGCGCCACCTTCCTCCAATGTATCGTGTAAAAAAAGATTAGGTGTATATAAAAATAGTCAATACATAATTAAGTAAGTATGTATTCTATAAAACATAGTACACTAAACAATTAAAGAGCCCATTTCAAAATAAAGTTTTAATAAATTATAAAAATGGAAAATAAATTCTCCCAAGGAGGGGGCCATGGCCCCCTCCTTGGATCCGCCAATGGTCCCGTATAATCACTACTCAGTTTCATATTACAAGCTGTCTTGTTTTCTCCCTAAAATCTGTTTGAGGGACTGGGCCGTATAACGCGGTGCTGGAAATGTGGAAGAGAAATGACTGAAGTTTTCTGCAGATATAAAGCATATTGATTCAGAAGTCATGTCTAGTAAAGCTATGAAAATACGTATTTGACTCTCCAGCCCACAATACAAATTTGGAGGGAATATTTCCTCTAATGTCAACTTAATAGTCGGATGAAAGAAATGTTGCCAGTGGAGACAATTGCAGCAATTCTTTAATCATAATTTTAAAATGATTTGCGCCCAATTATTTAAAAGAAGAATATTACATTACTAAGGAATGAAAATTAACTTTAAAATATGGCTGAGCTAAAAAGAATAAACTTAAAACATTTTTATTATTTTACGTGATCATTTTATTAGATTGTATCTTAATCTGATTTTTTTTATGAGAGTAAAATAAACCATTACCTACCCTCTGTTTTTATGTTTTATTTGTTTCGCACATAAACGTCCCGCACGCATGACAATTATGGCAACCCTAACTATACGTGAGCGAATTAAATATCTTTCAGATAATCGATCACCCGTTACCGGTTACTCACTATCAGTCGAAAGACTCGAAAATAGGGATATTAAAAATCGACTGACTGCGACTTTGTTTTTGAAACAATGATATTTTACTTGAAATCACAAAACTATGTCAAAACAGAAGTGAATATGGATATGACGAAGCTCGGTCATTTTTTAACGTTTTCACAAGTAAACATATTTTCCATTTTATAAAGCTGAACCGCCGAAAGTTTACTAGCACTCAAATTATAATATTTATCTTTTTATGTAATCTAATCATTTGACAAAAAATATCTCAATGTAGATTTTTTTTAAATATGTGTTAAGTGGCATATTTTTATATCATGTTTGCCTCAAGGTCAAGGACATGAATTACGGTATGAATGTCTCAAAGGTATTTGTTTTGACGAGGACTAGCTATAATTAAGTTCCTCAAACCCTTCGTAAAGAGAAAGCATAGAGCGATGGGGCCAGGAAAGAACTAGAAGCTTGTTAATATATAACCATCTACAGTAATTGCAGTTATGTGATGATTTGATCTAAGACGAATGATTTTCTTATCTTAACAAGGGGCTCGCCGGCCGCGTCGGAATTTAACAAGGGGCTCGCGCGAGCCCCCCCGAGCCCCCTCCAGCCCATCCCTGGTTACGGGTCTTATTCGTTTATCATCTGCTGTGTGATGGTGACTTCTAACACATGATATAACGAATGGCAACATTATTTTAGGAACCGGCTCTCCGAAACAAAAAAAAATTAAGCACCTGGCTCGGCAGCCGGTGCGAGCCCATAGCAGCACATCACTGTCTGACTCGTATAATTTGCAAACTGTCCTTGGTTGAATAGGTGAACGTTAGACTAACAGAAACATGTTGATTGCTCTTACAAACCACTTTTGTTTCGAAACACTAGACTTTGCAATCGGACAGCCTCTCTGCTCACTAATATGATGCAACGCGTGACACAGCCAGTGAAACAACAACGTTATCGATTTTATATATAAAATGAACTATCACAAAGTTACCGCCGAATTCATCGTCAATACCAACGACGTGGACCACTCGAAAACGGACACAGCATTATTATAGTAGGTTTCTATAATGGTGGGCTGCCAATACGTTAAAAAATGTCTCGGTTAATCATAAAACTTGGTTGCATCTAAGGAAAATCACAAGGCCTTCAAGGAATTCACCGCGTCTTATGGAAAGAGAATAGAATCCAAAAGCTTTTATTTTGAAATTCATTATTTTATTTATCATTCTGCACACTGTAGTGCATGCGACGAAGTCTTGTAGGATTTCTTCTTGGGACATCCCTGGCAAAACTTTTAACACGAATAACGTTGTTACCCTACTGAATACACCCTGTAAGAAGTGTGTGAAGCCGTAGCGGGTGGTGGTGGGTACAACATTGAGTACACTAGGAAATATATAAAATAAATAAATCATAAAGCTTTCTCAGTGGTTTAAGGAAAGGGTGGATTTTTGTATCATTCTTATATAAATATACTCGGGGATTGTTAAATTACATTATTATATAATGTAACGACACACAATGTACTGTAAAGTAATTAATGTCAATAGAGTTCTAGAGAATATATAACATACAGGTTTAAGAACATTGTTTATTATTTATTTAACAAGGGGCTCGTGCGAGCTCATCCGAGCCCCCTCCAGCCCACCCCTAGATTGCTATCAATTAAATGCCAAATCAATATTTTTTTAAGAGTATTAACAGTTTACAGATTTTCCTATTAGAAGATACAAGTAACAAGATACTTTTGAATATGGAATATAAAACTGGAATAAAATTGCAATAAGAATGTTGGTAGGCTCAAAAATTCTAAACGAAACATCGTGCAACATTAATTCTTTAGTTAATAAGTTGGGCCCAGTGGCGGCCCTGTTTTACGGATAACATAAAAATTTTAAGTAAAATAATAAATATATATAACAATCTGAACCAAAAGTATATGGTTTATATTATATAACCTATGTTTGAGGCCCCTAAAATAAAAAGGCCCCAAGCGCGCGCCTCATTGCTAATAGAATAATCCGCCACTGGTTGAGCCTATAAGTGGAAAAATAAATTATAACATGAAATAAAAGACATACGGTGATATGATATTGGACATTGACTTACATGGAAAGATTCAAGGAACCGATTCCAAATTCTACTTTGCAACAACGTTATCAACATATATGTATTTAGCAAAAAAATGAATCATTATGTTAAAATATATTTCTATCACGTAATTATAAAACAAAAAATAAAAAAATACATCAACTACATGACAATGCTAGTGGTAATCTTAACTGATTACCGGTTAATAAATAATGAGGAATAAGTAAAAAAAAGTGTTTTTTTAAAACATATCAATAATTGACACATTAAAAATAATATCAGTATTATTTCATTTCGGTACAACATCAAACAAAAAAAGGTAAAATCGCAATAGAAGTACACCAAAAAGTGCATACTCTATTTGAACGGAGTACATTTTGCTTCCTAAAAAACGCCCCACTTCCCCGCTAACAAAAAATCCCTCATAAATGCGTATAAAAAAATCTTACCTACGCTAACTTAGTACGCTATTTTAGACCTTATTATACCTTACGTAAGATGCTAATTTAGAATGCCAGACGTTATTCCATTAAATAGTTTGACTAAAACATTTTGCTAGATATGTGAATTTCATAATTTAATACATTTAATATTTATTTAAAATGCGAACAATATCTTGAAATAAAATAAGAAATGATTTTATTCTCGTTAGATTGAAATCTAAGAATCTAAAATATTTATATTATCGAATTGAATTATATCAGTAGTACATAATTGGTTGTAGTATAAAATAAATACGAAAAATTCAAAAATCAGAAAAAAAAATTCTGCTGTATTGTAGTGGGGCCGATATTTTTGATTATATTGAAAAGAAATATCATTCATATATGTTTTTAATATTGAAAATTGACATACACAGTATTATATACTTTTATTATCTTACCGATACTCATATATGATGGTATTACTTGCAAACACGGCTTATTCCAAATTGGTTAAAAATATGAAACTTGAATTTCATTTTGAAAAACAATGTTCATTTAAAAGTTTTTTAAGTCTTACATTACTTTGAAATGATATTTTGGATGTTTTCAAGCTATTTTTGTGGCTGATTTCTAAAAATACTTTCAAAATTTATTTTTATCTACTAAATTACATTCACGGTTCATGTTTCAACAACTTTGGATAAGCTGGGTTTGCAAGTAATACCTTCATATTATTCGTTTACTTGATAAATGCAAAGAATGTGATTATCAAATATTAAACATAATTTATCAAATTGTAATTGCAACATGATAATTTAATAAATAATTTAAAGAAACGAAATTAACAACGAAAGACGTGAAAATATGAAAATATCACCGGCCATCTCTAGCGTGCTCCTGTATATAAACCTTTAGTAGTACGTTCGTTTATTGAGTGCGCGTCGATATAATTAAATACGTATGTTACCGTTTAAAAAACATGTACCTAAAAAAATATATTTTGTCGATAATGTATGGGTTTCAAAGTACTTTTGTGAAGTATTTTTAAGTGAAAATATATTTTGAGAAATGTACATTATTTTTCTGTTATAGCTCTTATCTGTTGTGTACGATTATATTTTTTATGCATTTAAGGCAGGGTCTCTAAACTTTTTTGCGGTAACGGGCGCATTTCGAGAGAGTAATATCTGCAAAATACAAACCGAATGAATGCGACGGGATTTTACCGAAGAATACGAGTATTTTTCAGTGAGTAAATGAATAACTCGGCCGAGAGAAAACCCCCACCACCTATAATAATACACCATCGCTCAATTTATGGCGCCTCAGACCAGACAAGTTGTTGAATGGAACGAAACCATACGTGCGCGAGATGGAGGTTCTTAACTATGCCCACGGGCACAGGGTTAAGAATCAGAAATACAAAAATACTCTTATATAGAAATGCTTATATTTATATTCACTTTAAAAAATATATCATTACACTTTCTTTTTAACAGCTTCCACTACATAATAAAAAATACACTACACGACAGAGATTAATCACCATAAAACTAATATGTATAATGACCTTAAAACCGTTTATTTACTCTGATTATTCACTTTGAACTACTAGTTTTCACTAAAAACGATTACTTTGGACTACAAATAATAATTGCCACTCAAAATAAAAAGTTAAAGCATAGAATGATCACACTGAATTGTAATATAATAATTATTTAGTGATGAAGTCAAATTGATATATAATACCAGGGGCGTATATTCAGGGTGTGCAAGTCGTGCGCCGCTCGCCCGTCAAGAAGACGATCATGAAGCGATATATTTAAAATGTATTTGCAAGCGGCAGTGAATCGTATTTGCAATCACTCAAGACGTTCAATACGATTGCCGTTCGCCTCGTGATCCCGTACAGTTGCATACATTTGACCCGTCTGCGCAGGCGTCGCGTCAAAGTCATGTTTTTGTTTGAAATTTCAAGGACCCAGGACGATCTCTTTCATTCTAGCTCACACGTGTTGTATTGGTTGCAAATTCATAGCATTTTTAGGCGCGCACTAACTCCCAATAAGAAGCTATCGAAGTACACAAGGCCTGACTGTGTAGTCTAAATTTGATTTATGTAGAACAAAAGGATGCTAGTTGAATTTAAACAAAAAGGCACGTTTTACGATAGTGTAATAGAAAAATTCATGTCGCGAAGAATTAAACACAAGAAGAATTGTACAAATAAATAAAAATAAAATTCATGTTAAAAAAATCGTCTTTTTTGAAAAAATATGTCATTTACACTTTACAGCACACCCTACATCAACACCCACCGTACGCCACTGTATAATACATATTTAAAAATATGTGTTTAACTTTGGTAATTAAAATCAAAACGTTTTATTCGGAGCCATGTGTGGAGCATGTTGAGCAACTGTACCAATTATGTTAATGCCAGAGGGGAGTTGAAGCAAATATTTTGATGTCGGAACGAAGCGGAAGCATGAATTAGATCAGGGTATCCCAAACATTTTCTGCTATGGAACACTTACCTTGGGTTATTTCTAATAGTTAGAAGACAAGCAAATGTGCAGTCAAAACACTTTGGAGGACTCTTCTGACAAACTCAACTAGTAATCATTTTATGATTAATCTTCGTTTTTTGTTTCAAATCAGAATCACTGATTAAAAATCAATTACATTTTAAATCACTTGAGCATAAGCCTACTGGTTAAGGGGTCACAGAAAATGGATTCTGAACCCTGGAATCATCCAATATTCATCGAGAAATATTTCAAAATAGGTGTTTTCAAGTGATGTAGATGTTCGCTGAACCTATTCAGGTTCCATGAAACATAGATTGGGAAACCCTGTATTAGATGCTGAATTATTATAAGTACCTATTTGATGACAGAGTTGAGCTGAAATAAGTATTTTATGTCGTGAGCCAGCGATTTCCAACCTGGACGTAGATGTAAAATGTAGAAAACAATGTCATTTAGTGGATGAAATCAGCATACAACGACATTTTCATTATTTCAAGCTGTTCGTCATTTGAAAACTGTATGAGAATATTAAATTTTTTCATAGTTTATTTTCCGTGATATTTTTCCGATGTTTTAATGCTTATTCTGATATTCTAGGCGGAGACGAATTTAATAAATCAAAGATCATTAAAATCAGCCAAGCCCTTCTTGAGTTATACGTGGTGTAAATAACCCGACTTTGTTTTATATATATATAGAAGATATGCAGCGGCGGATTACCCCATAAGCGCAAGAGGCGCGCGCTTGGGGCCTCCAAATGTTAGGGGCCTCAAAATAACAAAAAACATATAAATTCTTATATTTTAATTTCAGTTTTCAATATTCATTATTATTCCACGAAGAGTTTTGCAACACTTTTATGTTATTCGAAAAACAGGGCCTCCAAAATTTATTGCGCCTTGAGCCTCCAAAGTGCTTAATCCGCCACTGAAGATATGTACACTATCACTAAAATCTTTATTATTTATAATAAGTTAATATAAGAGAGTACTATTGTTTAATATAATGCATTTCCGTCTTTTGACAGTGATTAATTACTTTTTTATAAATAAAAAAATGTAATCAAATGTTTGATGTGATACATTAATTGTTGATAAAGAAGCGTTTCCTTACCTACTCTAATAACATGTGTTACCAAACAATGGTGTTGGTAAAATAATAAATAATTAAATTCTTTCATGAAGTAAACTACAGAGACTTACCCCACTAAAGTTATTTTCACAGCAGTTTATTGACTCCCAAAAACCTTCGAATATTTAAAGATAATTCACATTTATTCGGCTATTAATTAGGAAAATATTGACACATCTCAATTTTCTCACAATTACTCGGTACATGTATAGCACGATTTTACATTTGCAAACATCACATATTTGTCATTTCAAACGTGTTTGATTTTTAAACTCGGCAACAAATTAGGTGCTGATTATGTCAGTTCTCGAACGAAACTGAATTTTATCATAATTGTCTGCTGTACTTACATACAGTATTTTGCTGCAATCCTGTTCGTTGTCGAGCGCTAAAAGCTTCTCATACAATCTACATTGTATCAGTGATAAATAATCGAGTGAATTATTAAAAAAAAACTGTTTCTCATAACAATGTAATTTCCCTTAAACAATGCAGGAGAAAATCCAATTTCATTATAAATTAATTGATTCGTAGATTGAATCGAGTACACAGTATATGAGCCAGTGGTGTAGCTAGAAATTTGGGACCCTCGTACAAACGTCACGCAAGGCTCCCCACAAAATTCTTATTAGGTAGAAATATTGGCCCTTCTCTTTGAACACTCATGCATGGCTCTACTATGGGGCGGTTACTAACGTGGGCCTGTTAAGACTAATGACTTCATGTATGTTCTTGGTTCAACCTGCTAGTCAGTGGCGGTTCTAGGTACTGGGCTAGGTGGGCTAAGCCCGACCTGCATTTTTCACCCAAAACTTTAGATGGCTGAATAAAAATGAACAGCAATTCGGCCGCTGAACAAAATAAATACATTTATAAGCGTAACTAACCTTTCCCAAATGAATATACTTAATATCTTTGTTTTAATTATCCTCTTTCATTATAAGACAATGTTACGTCTACCTACAATCATATTCCCGATTGTGTTTTGTATTACAATTTTAAACTGAGCCGGCACAATAACCCTATAAATACTTCACAGGGAAAAGGCAACGTCACTCTGGCAACACCACTCAGGGGCTGTAATGTGATTAGACCGTAACCACAGACAATATCATGAAATTTTTCTTTACACTGGGGCGCAATCAAGCACGATTAGATTTTTTTTATATTTGTATGTACGGAAACGTCATCAAACACAACGGATTGTGTTTCAATCTGTCAAACTTCTGTTGATCGTTGGGGGCTGAACTGATTCAGCCCATTACGCATACTTATGCATTGAAACACAAAACCAATATCGTTGTATTGTATGAAAGTGACAGGTATTGACTTTCAGTGACAGCAAGTGACAGTTCTGTATTGCTTTTAGTAGGTACTTGTTATTTCACTTTGAAAGAGACGAATTTAAGGATTCCGTGTTATTATTCTATTATTTCTTAGTTACATTAGCATTGATTTTATTATATAATAATTTATGCATTGCAGTAGTATCGTAGTATTTGTTAATTTGCTTGTAGATTAATGTATAAGGTGAAGTAGAAATATGCTTTTCTCTAGCCCACCCAAGATTTTAGGTCAGGAACCGCCACTGCTGCTAGTATTATTCAAATACTCATTTTTACCCATAACCAAGCTGCAGTTAGAAAGCCCCCCCCCCACCGCGAGGCCTATGCAAAGCATAAAGATCCTTGGTCCCAGGGGCACAAAATTTAAAAAAAAAAAAAAAAAAGACAATTTATACTAAAAGAATAATCATTCTTAAAAGTCCCTGCCAAACGAGTAAATAGTAGAGGTCTCTTTCGCCTGAACCTTGTGAAATAAAAGTAAATGTATTTTAGTTATTATCGCCAGATAAAAAATCTCAGAAAAAGACGTATACATACTATCCGTAATCCGTCGACAGCTGGGAATTTACATCTCAAAGTCGTCTTTTTCTTTGGGGCTTTAAAGGGCCCTTATATTTTAGAAAATATAAGGTCCCTTTAATAACTTTTGCATATGGGCTCATATTTTGTAGTTACGCCACTATATTAATTATTTTTTGCATGATCTTGACTATTTCATTATGGGTATAGACCAGGGATACCCAACCCTGTGCACGAGGGTGCCATGGCGCCTGCGGGCCGATTTCTGTGCGCCCACCACCAATGGCCAAAATATTAATTTTTATTTAAAAAAAAATTGAAACTTCAATTATTTTATAAATACAATAGAATAACAGGTACAGATCTTGTTTAAAGAAAGGCACAAGAACTATAGTTAGAAATTTTGGACCTTAAGAATGATATTTTATTGAAATCAGAAAAGGAGTTTTGTAATACAGTGGACAGAAAAAAATCCATTGCTAAAAAAACGGTATACAAAATACAAGCCTTTTTCGGTTCCAATTATCTTTGCGAATCATTATTTCAAACATGAACTTCATAAAATCAAAGTATAGATCTCGTTTCTCGTCTCGACCCACCGATGAGCATCTTTATGATTGTTTACTGATAGAAACATCATCATACATTCCCAGCGGTGGGCTGCCAATATTCTAACAAGGGGCTCGCTTAATCTCGGCCATAATACCTTTAAATTAGGAATGATGCAAATCCCGTGACATGCGACCCGCTTGTTTTTTTGTGGCCCACGGATGTTTTTGAATTAAAATATAGTACATATTTTTTAAGTAATTTATTTGATTTATATATATACATTTATATATATATATATATATACATTACACGGGCCGAAATTTAACAAAATTACCCGTTCCGGGCCCGAAAGGCTCAGGTCCGAGTCTAATACCACACTTCTTACCCGAACCCGACCCGAAACCCAGATTTATACTCCTCAGCCCGAAAAAACCGTTTTTTACAAATTTACAACAATTTACAATTCTCTATAAAAATGGTAATACTTAAAATTAACATGGTTGACTTACGACACGAACATGGTCTGAAATATTTTTCTGAAGTAATAAATTCCTTACCCGGGGCCGGCCCGAGCCCGAATCTCGATTGCTCGTAAGGGACCGGGCCCGTGCAGACCTCTAATATACATACATATGTGAGCAAGCTTTTTGGTTGACAATGCAAAATCGGTTCATAGAAATACGCTAATTAAGATAGAAATAGGCTATTACTGATTTTGCGGATTATAAATAATTAGTTAAGATTTTACAAAGGTAAAAGTCCCATCAATTTTTTAATTAAGAATACAACACGTATTGCTTAATATGTACACCGAATTCTCTTTTGCACGGTTTCAAAATAGCACGGCCGAATGTAATAGAAACTATCTTTCACGTATTTATCAGTGGTGCACAAGGTTTTTGAAAGAAGGACCAATTTATTAATTTTCTATTTTTTCGCGGGCCGCAGAAGAAAAAAGTGTTGAAAAATAATTATATATTACACTAGACGAGAGATACATTCTGTGACTCATTGTAAAAAGATGAATTTCGGTCACGAATCTATGCCCGTGAAAATAATATCATAATGCCAAATAATAAAAAATAGGATTATGTTTTCTATCGGTGATAATCCAGATTATATACCTTTGCTTCTGCATAATTTGTTCATATATCAAACACAGATTTTTATAGTATTCACTAAAAAAATTGGTAGAAGAACTTGTTATTTTGGGAGGAAAAAAATGTTATTTTAAGCCGCATGCGGCCTGCGGCTTGTGCATCACTAAACTACATACAAGGCTTTTATTACATGAAACGTATCCGCGTGTAAAAAGAGCTTACTTTAAATATCATTTTTACTTTACAAACCTTAGCTACCATAATTTGTTTTTTTGCTGTCTGTTCGATAAAAAAGGTTGCGCATGCCTGCTTTTACACTACGGATTGACAGTGAACACCTTAAATTTTATTTTAATCATCATTAAACATAACACATGCTTGATTGAATGTTTGCTTCTTTAATCGTAATTATTTTCTTCACTAACGTTATACCTCGTTCCAAGTTCCAAGAAGAAGATCATAAAAAATCTTAAAAGAAATGTTAGGACTCTGTCCTTGCAAAAGCAAAAAAGTGCAGAATAACGATTACGGCGAAGGTCGTGAAATGAAAAAAATGTACACGTGTTAAGTAAATTTGAAAGTAGGCTCATAAATATGTGACGCCTGGACATCTGAGCAATAAAATATCAAGCATCGGCATTGTTAGACAATAGTCAAAAAACCGGCTCAAAAAAAAGGTCCCTTTTATTATGCAACTGAAATAAATGTATGTTACGAACAAATTTAAGGGTCAACTGAGTCTTATGTTTTATAATGCAATTTAACCGTCTACAGAAATAACATTTATGTATTGATGTTATCTAAGATGATTGATTTTTCAACTTAACAAGGGGCTCGCCGGCCGGTCCAAAATTTAACAAGGGGCTCGCGCGAGCCCCCCCGAGCCCCCTCCAGCCCATCCCTGTACATTTCTAATTATGAGGTGCTGGCCAATAAATAACAGTGCCAAAGATCACACTGACTAAGCTAATATTACACTTTTTTATAAAATGTTTATTTTGGATTTGTTTGATAAAATATTGTTTATTTTATGTAAAATATGTTATACATGCGATATTAAACACGAAGAGCTTACGTTAGTACTTGGTATGACGTTAACGAGGAGCTCGGTTTATCAAGTATTCGCGATGTTCCGGGAAAAAAGTGGATTTTTTATTACAATTATTATCATTAATTTGAACACAATCGATTATTAATGTACGCATGTATATAATCAGTGTCGGATTACCATATATGCGAATAAGGAGCGCGCTTGGCTCATTCTAATATTAGGGGCCTTAAAAATGGTTTATATTATATAACCTATATACTTTTTGTTCTGAGTATAATCTATTTTATTTGGATTTTTTTTATGTTATCCGAAAAACGGAGCCTCCAAAATTTATTACGCCTAAGGCTCCCCGTGTGCTCAATCCGCCACTATATAATGTAACGGTACACAATGTACAGTATAAAAATTATTATCTATTGATATATATTTAGTTCCAAGATTAAAGCAAAAATAGCTTGCTTAAATTTCCAATAAGCCGTAGTTTTATGTGCGCGTCGCAAGATATCTGTGGTTTCAACTTGGTCGCCTGAAGATGCCGAAAGGCGAAATCCGGGTCGTTAGTGACAAAACTTGTGTGAATGTACATATGTTTAATAATATCTTTTTTATTTTGATACTTTTATTCCTGTTTTTTTTTTTCAATAATCTGATTTTGATCAATTATTTTTATTCTTCAGCACAATGGTGCTATTTTTTACCATTATGATGTTTTGTATTCTTGTGGTGTGGCATTATTACATTTTACAATATTAACTTAGTAATTAATGATATCAAATACAAATTACGAAAAAAATAACTCCCTTTCCCATTTATCCTCCATTTTTCAAATATATGTTCTCCAATTATAATGATCACATTCTACATCTATCTATCTTGCCCATATCTTTTTTGGTGCAGCTGTCCACATAGAACCTTGTAGTAATCGGCTCGCGATTTTTACGTAACGCGAGATGTTGCATGTTGACGCTTGGGGAACGAGATAATGCAACTGCACTGTTTTGTTGGAACGACATGTTAATCAAGATATCAAAGAGTTATCAATCATGTTACGATAACGTTCTCCGTTAACACTTATGGAGAACGTAAACATTTAAAAAATACTACATAGCACACTAGGGCTTATACAAAAACCGACTTTTGAAAAAACCGGTTGTCGAATGTCAATATTTTTCGAAAACCGGTTTCATCCGGTTTTCGAAGTTTTACAACAAATGGATAATTCAATTAAAATAGCGACAAAAAGTTCAATATTTTCATGTAAATAGGGTTATCATGAGCGAACTGTAAAATATTATTGGCCTCCGGCGGATTACCCCATAAGCGCAAGAAGCACGTACTTGGGGTCTCCGAATCTAAGGGGCCTCAAAAATAGCATTTAGCCCATTTATTTTTAATCCAGTTTTTAATATTTGTTTATTTTTTAGGTGGTTTTTTTATAACAGTTTTCAAATTTTATTACGTCCTCGTAGTCCTCCTACGCGCATCCTCCGCGCAGCCTTTGATATTTCATGTACGAGAGCTGTAATTTGACTTTTCAAAACCTTATGTTATCAATTACAACAAGTGGTGGGTGTATGCTTCGATTAGGGAGCAGATATGGTTTAAAAAAATACCAAAATTTAATGATGAGATCAAAAGTAAATTGTTTACAACTTGCTAGCTCATATATAATATATTTTTTTGCTTTCAATCGTTTATGTATACATACTTACATGTGATTTATTTTACCATTCATTTTTGTATGATTGATTTTTCCTAATGAATAATTTCAAAATCTACTTACTCTGATGTTATTTTACACTATGACTTTGATAATAATGATTTAACATACTTGAGCCGATTTTTTCTTATGCCTTATCTTATCGCTACAAAGATAATATCAACCACTGTAAAGAATAGTCTTTTTTCAACGCATTACAAGCCGCTGTATCACACATGTTTTTGCCAGCGTTTACCGGTCAATAATAAACAGATAATAATAAAAAGAAGTCAGTCGTCGGTTACCCTCATAAAATACCAGACATCCACAGTCATGGTTTTTAGATATTTATTCTTATAAATTTGGTAAAAAAAAACAGACTTCGAACTTTCTTATAAATAACTTTCGAACCAAAATATTTATGATATTAAAGGAGATCCCTAATTAAAATCAACACTTTTCATGGTAACTCCTTGATACTGCATCAGGTGATTTGTTTGTTTGACATTTTATTGTTATTGGTATTTTTTTTGAGAACTTCTGCTGATATTAAATCACACTCTTCTTGCATTAGGTTTTGACATGTTTCTAAAAGTCTCGGTAAGTCTTCCTTTGTCATACCTTCGGTGGAAACCAACGGCAGAATTGAAAGAATGAAGTGACCTGGAAAATAAAAATTAAGGCATGGTAATATATTTAATGAAAAAAAAATGTTTGATTTTAAGATAATATTATTATCATGTTACAAATTTATGATTATTTAAATGAATACACTTATTCTCGTTATTCTATTAGGTTCATAAATATTTGGAGGGAATAGACTAAATACTTTCCATGTATGGAAAAATTCACATTCTATTTTTTTTTAATCTTTTTTTTTTTTAATGTACTACTGTGTATACTGAAGCTTTCCTAGATAATATATACATAAATCAGAAATTGCAGTTACGCACTCATTTGATCTGAGAATATTGTTTTCTTTTAAATTAACAAGAAGCTCGCCGGCCTTAGTAAAACTTTACAAGGGGCTCGAGCAAGCCGTTCCGAGCCCCCTTCAGCCTACCCCTGAATGTAAGCTAAATAAAAATATATTCAATGAAGAAATATTGTGAAAAAATATTTTGGCACAGCCCTGTTTTTGATTTACCTATTTATAATACTTTAAAAAAAATGGCATTACAGCGTATGCCAATGCGCCAAATATTTTAAAGATGAAAGATCATACGAGAAAAAACTCAATGATAATTTTAGTAATGTAAGTCACAGGAAAAAAACTTCAAAATTATTGGAAAAGGTAAGATGTTAATAGTAAATATTTTTTACATAATATACAGATGGTAAACCATGTTTTTTTGCAACGTAGAGTTTTTTTTAATTGAATATATTTTTCTACCGTCAAACTTGTTTTTTTAAACTTATAATTGAACAAAACAGAATGCTAGAAAATATTCGAAATTGATATATGAAATATATATATATACATATGTATGGATACATAATAAACTTGTGAAATATATTAATTCATACATTTAAGTCATTGTTTTGTACCACCCAGCAAAGTTAGTCCGATGCAGCCGATATAACTTAACGACTTAAATTTATCCATTATATTAATTGTTTGAAAACCATATTTTTTCGATAACTTACCAAATTATGTAACAATATTTTACCTACAATACATTAATATTCAAATCAATCACATGCTTTGAATTATTTTTAATATTATAAGTACATTTTTGGTACTTTTTTACACGAATTTGGAACCGTCAATAGAAATATGGAATCCGCAATACATTTTAGACGCTATTAATAAAAAACGTAAAGAAGTCACTGTGCGAAATGTTCAATCGATTTGCTAAGAACGATTACATAACTTACAATAATTTAAAAATATCGAAGTTTTTTGTCTAACACGAAATATAAAACAAAGTTAAGATAATTTTCGGATTAGTCAAAACTATAGCGCGAACCAAAAATAACTATCAATTGCAACTTATAATTCTTTCACTCAATACTTTTCTATTTTAATCTTATTATGTCAATATTTTTTTATGTTTTAATCTTTTTCATGCAACAAAATTATTTTTAAAAACTGTATTCATCAATATCAATATCATAACAAATCATATCAAATCAATATCATAAAAAATAGGTTATACAAAATTAAAAATAAAAATTAATTGTGTTAATATATTAGAGAAAGTTTGAGAATTTTGTATTGTATGGTTTGTTTTGCTTCTCGTGTAATTTACCTTTGGCAAAAACCGTTAATTTATGAAATACGATAGCTTACTGTTGCTACCATGTACCAATACCTCATTACCGTCTAAATACACATTCGTGTGTTAGGTGGTATTGTTATTTTTGTAATGAAATATAAAAATGTTTTGCTTGTTTTGATACTGTAAAAATACGTATAGTGGTGGTTACCTATTTAAGTCAGTGCAATATTTATGCTGTAGGTCAAATTAAAGTTTTGCATTCCTACTGAGTCGCCTTAAGCTTCAAAAAACGTTTTTTTTCGACAAAATGACTTATTTACTGGGTAAGCACGACACAATACGTAAATTGTGACATCTAACTCAATTTTTACTGACATGTCACCTTGCAGCAAACCGACAACATATAATATGACAGAAGATTTAATATTTTCCAATTTGAAAAAAAAACACATCATTGCATGAAAAATAACAACCTTTGTACTTTGCACAAGTAAGCGGCCGCGTTATCAAACTGTTA
>CM062821.1:13354662-13579040 GCA_031772345.1 Himalopsyche anomala | reverse complement strand
ATTCAAACGTGATTTTCATAAAATTTCAACAATTGCTTGCATAATTAGCAAATTTCATAGCAAACCTTGTAATACAAACGAAGATGCCTACAATTTCATTCGTGGTTTGTTTGTTTGCCCGGCAGCTTAAGTTGAATACAAAACAGTGCAATATGAATAAAAGCAAACTGCCAATTAGTGTTGCATTCCTTTTTCTGTAGATCAAATTATAAATTCATGGACATGTAACGAATTCATCGTTTATCTTGCATGCGACAACATTGCTATGTGCTGAATCGATACACAAACATTAACAGCTATTGTTTATCAAAGTCTCATTGCTGACATATTTTGCATAAATAATGATGTATTGCATTTTTGTCGTATAAAAAACATTGATGAACACTGATCGAAAGACCGAGTGAATTCGAGTACTTCCACTGAATTATAATATAATGCCCCAATCATAAATTCTTGTGTCTCGTACCATTAAATTGCTTATTTTTTTTGAGGAATAATAATAGACACTTTCGATGAATTGCCATTGGAAAATGATTAATTAATAAATTGTGATAAATGTACATGTACATATATATAACTTTAATCCATGCCCCTTTCAATGAGCTGTAGGGATTTTTAGACATCACAATCACACATGCCTTCGAAAAGTTTGTACTGGGACTCGAACCCGTGAAATCCGTTACGGAAGCTAACGGTGTTGACCGCTGCGTCACGGACCAGATAATGATCGAATCGACGAAAAAATACATCACAAATACCCATGCCCAAGATCAACAATACTTGATGTTGACCTAGCCGGGAATTCTGAGCGTTGCATCTCCTTCTGAAGAAAAAATAGGCTGATATAAACTATATGTTAATAATGCTGAAATATTATTGAGATGTATCCAATCCCTCCCATTTAAACCTTTTATCGAATCAGTTAGATATACATAATTCTTTAATCTACTACATAACCGTTTACTATCTTTTCCGATCATTACGCGTTGTGTCAAAAACACACCTCAAATTGCGCACAAATTAATTTATATATGCCCCTTTCTAGATAAGAATTACATAGGTAGTTTTGTACTGATAAAGTAGCAGTATTATATTATGTATGATGACTGCACGAAAATATGTACTAAGCAAAAAGACAGTTAAGAGTAAAAGGTATTTTCAGAGCAAGGAAACACAAATGTTTTCTTCAATCAAAATTATATTGATTTTTTCTCAACGTGATTATATCACTTTTTACCATTATAAAAGTGTCGCCTTCTGTGACTTTGTTGAAAAAAGCATTGCCCTTGCAATCGCTTCGATCTGGGTTCAAATCTTAGAAGGGGCCATATCAAATTGAAATATTTTTGTTTAAATTAGAGTTTTTAGACGTGAGTGCATTCCGGATGACTTCGAAAAATCAGAAAAAAAATTATCGAGTTCATCACGTATGATTTCCTCATTTCAAAACATTTGGCGTATATACTAAAAATGCTTGTTTACTTTTTACTTAAGTTTCTGAAAATAGTCAGTCTATTATTTTAATATAAGTTCCGTTTGTCATTTGGTATCTTTTTACTTATCATGATTTACTAATTATGTACAAGATAAGATGGCAGATACGACTATTTGCAACACTATGTTACTAAATTTGGTTTTACTTTACGCCTAGCAGTTTTCTAGCGTTTTTAGAAATCAGAGAGTGTGTAACTGTGTAATATGTCTGTTGGCTCGCTCTGATTATTTGACCGAGATGAGATACTTTAGATCCGATTCTCTCCTCAATGCCAGTAGCATCACCCACATAAACAGATTTTTAGGAAATTTAATTATTTTATTTTATTTATCGACCATCCATAGTCTCTTCCGCTTACCAAATATTATTTTATATCACATTTTCGATTTTATTGACTATCATTTGTTATAATTTAAGATTTCGACTGAACGACTTGTTGGAATTTTAATATTCAATGACAATCGTTCAAATTTTGTACACTCCCACACGTTTTGTCACCAATTCACCTCGGTAAGATAATTACAATATAATTTGTAAAATAATACGACATTTTAAATCAGAAGGCATTCCCAAGTCACGACTTTTTAACGATCGTCACATGTTATTTCAAAGAGCTACAGAAATTGTATTTGTTTATGTAATTACTTAATTAAACAATTAATTGAACTTCATAATCAAACGGTATTGATAGTTTTTACTTAGTGATTTTTCTGTATTCTTATATATACACGATGAAACTATTTACCGAACGCCATTTCAAATTCTTACGTGCACGTGAACGTCTGAAGATGCAGAAAGAGCAACTCAGGTCGTTAGTGATAACATATGTCTGAATTTGAACAGTTCAAATTTTATCATTTGTTACTTACAGTCGAACTTGGTTATTACGAGGAAGATGGGACAGACTTAATTTGCTTGTTATAAACATTACTCGTTATATCCGAGAATATGTATTTTAAATGCTTACAAACATACCCTTCACATGAAGACGTGAAGTTTTTGGAGCGGTCATAGAACACAAAAAGTTGCAATTCAAACAAAAATATACAATTATAATTTATTTACACACATTTTTCATTTGTCTGTCAATCCACTTATCTTATAAAATTTAAAATTGATTTTCACTGCTTTCACTTTCATTGTTCATATATTTTCCGTCAAAGCACTTAATCCATTAAAAGTCTCTTGGGTGGTCTCAGTGCTCTGTGCAAAAAAAACGACTAGCTCGTCCAATATATCATGAACTCTGGAAATAGCAAAAAAAATTGACAATATTTTTGCACAGTATGCCCGAGGAGAAGCTCGCTATAAAAGTGAGTAAATGTACGGAGAAAACCATAAACTAAAATTTCTTCATTACATCCGGGATCCCACTATTTCCGTGATCGACTTATTTTGTTTTAGTTTTTAATTAAGAACACAAGTAAACACGTGAGTAAATATCTTTGCTCTTCCTCCAAATACAAAAAGATTCCACGTATAATATCGTTGATAGAGATGATGAATCTTTATTTTTGATAATGCTGAATTTCTCAAAAAAAGTGTCTCTGACCGTATTGCCATCGACTAGCATAAGTTTCAGTTACAGTTTTTTTAAATTAAAAATTGTGTTATTGAACTTTTTTGTGGCAAAACATTTACATATCTGCGTTATAAAACCATTCAAGTTTGACATTTTAACTTTCTATTTTAACTTGAAGAAGTATCAAAATATCGTTAATGCGTTTTTCATAAACTTGTTTTAACATAATTTATTGTCCCCTTGACATCGCGTTAAACGTGTTATACCGTTTATTAAATAAAATAATTTATTATACGTGGTTTACTTGATAATTAACTGTAATTGTACTTACGGTTGTATAATACGGTCCAGTAGAGAATACTGATGAAGAAGGCAATTGGTACAGATATGTTGGATATTAGCCAATAGACTTTGTAGCTTGTCGGCATTTGCCCTCCACTTCCCAGGGTGTCTGAAAAGAAAATACAAGATTAATGACTTAGCCGTCTTTGCACAATAATAGTAAATACATCACATTACGTGCTAACTTTCTTAGTAATTCAAAATAAAATAATGAGAGTACGTCGAGTTTTATCTGCATTTTTTTACAGTGGTTTTCTAAGTAACATGATTTAAAAACATGGTACATACTACCTAAGAAGAAAGTAATCATTTATTAGCGTGTCTTGAATTACCGTGGTTTGTAGTTAGCTAATCCAGGGTTTGCCAAACTATGTTCCGCGGAACACTGGTGTTCCACGGAACCCGAATAGGTGTTCCGCGAACATTTGGAATGGTTTTATACGCTGCAACACATTTAAAAATCTTCAACTTCATATTGAAAGACGAGTGATTTTTATGACGATTTATATTATATTTTACTCTCAAATATCTAGGTACACTAATATTAATTTATTAGTAAATAAATAATAAGTGTTTTAGTAGTATATTTATTTTTTCTACTATGAATTACCTTACCTAAAAAACTACTTAAGTGTTCCGTTAAAATTTCTGAATTCGCGAAGTGTTCCATTGCAGAAAAAAATTGGGAAACTCTGAGCTAGGCTATGGTTCAACGTCGCGAACAAGTTGACGATTTGCAACATAAACTTATCCTCTCTGATTTCTAAGACTAGGACATAAAATATGTATGATGTTTCTTAAATGTAAATACTTTCACCATAGAAAATATTTACATTTACATCAAATACATCCAACCCGTAGGTATATCGAATGGATAACAATGAATGAATGTTTAAAATTCGGTATCAGAGCAAACAATATTTTGAACCCGAAACCAAGTGGACGAAACATAAAAAGCGACTGCAAGACTCCGGGAATTTTCGGCAAAGGCATGGATGTCTGGGTTGTTATCACACCCTTCTGCCCCTCTTCTGTCCGATTATAAAAATATGATTCACGGAGTAGAGAGAGCAATAATTGACTACTAGGTCTTTCTGAACTTTACCCTTTTTACTTACCTTCTCGGAAGTGTTAAAAAAATAAAAAGTCCGTAAATAATCAGTTTTCATATGTTTGGTAATTATTCATTAGGTATGGTTACAATGCATACAAGTATTAAGTACATATTTGCTTATAACGTAAGCATATTCACAAGTCTAATAAGTGAACATCTTAAAACCATGTTCTCTTAATTATTCAATGTACAGATATGTTTGATTTGATTTGGTTTCCTTAATAATCATTTAAATCATAAAAATTAACGAGGAAATAAGTCATCTACATATGTATGTATATTGCATTGAACTTTAAAACATTATATTGGTTCAATAGTAAAACTTTTGAGATGTTTCCTTAATACATTTTTAAAGTTATGTTCATACTTAAGAAGAAAAAAAGATCTAGTCAGTAGTCACCAATATGCAAAACTAAATTATGATATAATTTTTATAACATTATCTAGATTGTAATCTAGATTATGAATTCTTGAACATGTCATGGAAATCTAATTAATTCAAGACTTATTATCAGTGTGACAGATAGTTTTTCATGAATTAATGAACAAACAATTATAATTGATCGAGTGTGGTAATCGTTTATAAGCAGATATAAACTATAATAAAATATTTTTTAAAATAAAAACATTTGAGTTATATTCGGGGTCTGATAAAAAATATACGTAACATAGAATGCGTACTCATAATATAATATGTTTCTCCCCTCACATGTTGTATTCTATTTTTATCAAGACCAGTCTCGCGCGTTTGGGTAAATATTAAATATATGAGTTATATAAATGTATGCAATTAAATTTGATTATCTTGTGAAGTCAATTAATTAACGTTAAAAGATTACGCACATGGGAGAGAAAGTTAACCACTAAATAACGATTGAAATGTAGCTACCTATCTGCCCACTAAAAAATAATAATATTATACTGAATCCTCATTTTTATGGCGTGTGTATTTTGATTTTCGCTACCTTTAGACCGGAAGTGTAATTTTATATACAGCATGGGGAAGCAACCTGTTGTGCGGGGAGCGTTTTTTGGTTTTGAAATGTAACACGAAACCACTTGAATTAAATTGAAAAAAATAAATGAATTATTGAAAATTTAAAAACAACGTGTTGTATTTGTTGTCGATCATATAGTTGGATTCATAAATTGATTTTTTATTTAGATCAATGGAGTAACTTCCCATGACTCTGCATGAAGCACGACTATGAGTATTAAATTTTTCCCACCGATCTTAAATGTGATCTTACGGAGCAAAGTGAAAAATATTTTCCTAGCCGTCCCAAAAAAGAGAGGTCGAGCGACTGATAGCTAGCAGTTCTCGTAACACAACTGTTGGCAAGATTGAATATCAGATGTGTTATTTCATTATTGTAAAAATAAAAACGCGTGCGTCCACATATTAGATTCAATTTTTAAAAGTTATTAAGATGTTTAAATGTACATTTTTCATTTCTACATTTTTTTATACAATTTTTAAGGGAATTTTCACGGTAATGTATTTTGTTTGATTAGATTAGGGGGCACTTTTGTATTTTTTTTATGGTATAATTTCTTCACTGCCTGCCAACATCGCAGTAATTCAATCCAGTGTAAGGGGTGACCTGAATGTCGATAAAATCATTAATAAATTTCCAAGCTCCAGTCGAAAAATGATTAGGAAAATTTTCAATCCTAACTTAAATTAAAAAACACTATTTCGCCAAAATTATGAGAAAATCTTCAAAACACTGTCAAAATTAAAAATCCGTTAGAAACAAACATTTAGGTAATTTTCATGATTTTCAACGATTTATTTGTTTGGTCATAAATATACATAGTTTCGATAAAAAAAGGAAAATTAAGAAAAGCAAAAGTCATCCATCGCCCCACCCATTATGGAAGCCGTAATTTCCCACTAGTAGGCGATACGGGTGGATTGACGAATCCTAGTTTAGTTAGTAAGCTAAAAAGGTGAAAATGTCGCATAAATTACTAATTAAAAGTTACAAAATAGGGATACAGTCTCATCACCCAGACCTTTCGCTCGAATCATAGTACTAACAGTTGGTCATACCTGACATACAGCATAGACTTGTAAAATATTATGGAATCGCAAACGTGTGACTTCATACCAAATTTGTTATATAACCATAAAATATAACAATGACACACTTTGGGGCATTTTATTGATCCGTTATCATTTTAATAATTAATGTTTTTGACCTGCGGCTAAATTATGTAGCTAGCCACTGTATTTGTAATAAAGTGAAATTGTAGGTATAGATAAATAAATCATATTTTAATTGTTGAAATAGTATTATTCAGTAACGGAAAAACTTGCCTAAAACGCGTATCGCAATTAACGGAATAATAGGCTGTTTTAGGCAAGGTTGGGTAAAAATGTAAATATTTACCTAATTCCGAGGTCGACAAACTATGGATTTTTTTATAAATTTAACATATTAGTTAAATGTGGCTCTTTTTATGTAATTTTTTTTTCCTTATTTGATATTTACACAAGCACTTTTTTTAATACAATTAGTAGATTTAACGAGGAAAGCAGCGATTTTTAACCTGGGAGCCGTGGACCATTTTAAAAGGAGAAGCGAACGGCTTAAAATATTTATTTAACCTTTAAAAGATGTCTTTATGTGAAACAAAGGATGGGGAAGCGCGAAGATATTTTTATTTCCAAAGGGAGGCGTAGTAACATAAAGTTTGGAAACCACTGGAGTAAAGAGTTGTAATGTTACAATTTTGTACGCCTTGAATTCGAAGATTTAAATAAAGAATAATGAAATTAAATTTACACAAAAAAATGAAGCACTCTAAATGATCTACGTAAAGTAAGATAAATACTATGATTTTTAATACTTGAAATAACTTCCCGAGTATGAGTAGCATTCGCTATCCTGTGGATCGCGATCTATGTGCAGTTGAGAACAATCATTTTCAAACATGAACATACACATATTATTTGAAACAAGTGAATCAATATGAAACATGAAAAAACTGGTGAGTACTTGGAGTAGTGAATTACAAATCATATACCAAATTTGAAGAAAATGTCCAATAAATTGTATGAAGTAATAAATAATATATTAATAAGTCTCAGGGTCAAACGTTTAATAGAGTAGGTCTTTTTCTTCCACAACCGGTGTTCACTCACGGTCAATCTTATGTAGCTTGCTCGAGAGTGAGGTTTGAGAGTTTTCTTAAAATACAGATGATTGAAGGACACGACAGGGAAAGAAATAGTGTGGGGTGATGAGATGACCAAGAATATAGTTTTCAAGGAAATGCTATAAGAGTTACACTTCACTTTGTTAGATTTAGGTTAAAGTCATATTCATTTTCAATATAGTTATTTGTAATTGCTGATTCCTTCTGAAAATTAATTGGAATCGACAGATTTTTAATAAACATTTTTTTTATTTACAAATTAAGAACATTTTACACTTGTAGAATTTTTGAATTTTTAGCTTCTGAATTGCATTTGATTGTTCACGCTAGTAAATTTATGATTTTTGATAATGCAAAAAAATATCCTCCCGTTGGGAGGAACGGGCTTACAGCTAGTCATTATAAATAAAGTAATATTATCAGGGGCGTTTGCGGACGAACTACACAGATGGCGCCCCCGTTTTTATTCAATAATTTTAATATAATATAATTAAATCAGATGTTAAGTTAATTTTAAAAGTTATAAATTAAATTCAAAATAACAAATAAGAATAATTGAGTCCTTCGATATTTCAAGTTTAACGACCTTTATAGTGGCATACGTTGGTCCTGATAGTTGTAAATAGTACATAATTACATAAATAGAGAGCTTAAAGTCAAACAACACTATCGACAAAAGTATAACTTTTCAGGAGAGCCAACAAACGCTTTTTACTATCATGTACCTTTACAAAGCAGATGTTAATTTAAAACCTAATATTCATATTTTATAATTATTTGTGTACTGTATGTTTCATTGCTTATGGTGATACTAGAATTTTTAGATATTAACTTAAAAACATTAAATAATGACAATTTTATGTAGTTAACGTTAAAATTCATTGGTTATTTAAGAATAAACTAGAAATGATTCCCATAATTTTGTTTGACTATCATGTAGTCGAGAATGAAAAATAAAGTAATCAACCAAAAAACGAAAAACACTGTTTTATAGATAACGTTGTTTGACTTTAAGCCCTCGAAAAAATGGTACCGTATAAAGATAATTATATAGCTAACACAATAGCATTTTGGCGGCCCAAAGCTTTCTCCTTGGAAAATATGTCCCCTGTTATCCTTAGTTTAAGTACGTCATTGAACATTATTGCAGAAATCTTTTATTTATAAAAAAAAAATATTGAGAGAGAATTATATTAGTAATTAGTAGAAGCACTAAATAGATTTTGAATATTAGTTTATTTATTGATTACTTAAAATAAATGACGCAAAGAGATAAAGCGTATATTTTATTATGATTATTTTTAATATTATATAATAAATATTATCTTGAATAAATCTTAAATGCATACGAAATGAATTATACTTAATCAATGCTGAAAACGTTATCATGCAATTTTAGGAAATAGTCTGCATAGCAAAAAAAAAACATCGCGTTTGCGATCGTGCAATCCGTGATATCAATGTAAAATTATTTGATATTTTATATTCGAGACATGAAAATAATATGGCCATTACGCGTGCTAGTGGTGATAAGTCCATCGTGTACGATTATTTATTGTTGATTTCCGGGTTCGAGCCCCTGCCGACAACTTTTGTAGTGTACTTTTCGCAATAGACGGTTTTCTGAGTTTAATACAAGTACAGAGCCGATGGCGCAAATCGCTATGCCTTACATTTTGTAGGTGTTGATAAAGTAGTGGTGTAAAAATTTGACATGTCATGATAAATTACATTTCAACAAGTCTAGAGAAAGTTTGCGAAATACCACCTGTTGATAGAATTAGTTATTCTCTCCAACCAAACTAATCTATTTTCCAGTAATATGCACTTAGAGCGATTATAAATAAAATTTATTAAACAAGTATATCGTTTGCGTAACGACGTGTATCATTACATAGTTTTTCAATAGGTATCAGGTTCAAGCCTAATTGTAATATAAAATAAATATGTAATAGAGAAATATTATTGTGTAGTTTTATTTATTGTAGCGACTCATTGAACGGCCACTTTGCTAACTGATTTTTATCCATGATGTTTCAATTGATATACGATTCTGTTTCCAATGAATCGTAGGTTAATGATAAAAATTAATATATATATATATATATATTTGACATTAAAGCTTATGCCAATGCGTCAAATATTTCGAAGTTGAAAGATCATACGAGATATACTCGATGAGAATTTTCGTAAGTCCCATGAGATTAACTCAAGGAGAATTGACGTCACAAACATCCATGTCTTCGATCTCAAATTTGAATTGAAAAAATCCAAATTGACATTGAACTTACCGGGAATGGAGCTCAGAGCCACCTGATCGGTAGAGCAAACTCTAACCAACTAGACCACAGCGGGCGAGTAATGATTAATAATGGCAATGATGATTTTTAAGCCTTTCAATCTTATAAAAATCCGATGAGTAACTGATAAATGTTGACTAACAACTGATACTTATACAGTGGCGGATTACCCCACAAGCGCAAAGGCTTTAAAAGTAACATGTATTACGTATACAAAGACTGTATATTTTTAATTCTTTTTCAATAATTATTCTTATTTTGCATAGACTTTTGCAACACTTTTATGTTATTCGAATAACAGGGACTCCGAAATTTATTAATCAGAAATTAAGATTCAGGGCAAAGGTGACGTGTCGATTATTTCACGGCAGATGTGTCGATTTATATCCCTTTTGTTAAGTTGTGTATCTATTTTTAAAAAAGATTTACTTATCGAATATTTTTGAAACGATAAGCTGCCGCAGAACTGATAGCCGAGAGATTCCTTTGTTGTAAATTGCACCTGGTTATATAAGTGAGGTTTAAATGTCAATAAATTTAGGTAGATACTATATTGGTACCAATAATTCGGTGACTCAACATAGAAAACAATATATAGTTAATTTAGTATGAAAACAATAATAAATCATTAATCAGCAGTTGTTAAGATAATGATTCGCTATTTGGATATTCAACAACATACATGCTCGAGTGAAGATATCATTATTTCAATATCTTAGTATTTTGAGAATCATTGCGCTAACACAATACCGTGGGTTCTGAATCCATTGAGCGCGATATGCGTGGTTGGTTGTTAAGCAGTCGATATTAGATTGACCAAAAGTACTAGATGATAATGTGTCAGATCATTGACCATCGGTTTTATTATTCAATTGAATTTAATATAATTTTGAATATCATTGTTAGGAGAGAGTTGCAGCAAGCGGTCATCCCCATTCTTTATTTATGATTGTCATCTTTGGGAAGCATATCGCAGGCTAAGTGTGTAAAGGTTCAAACTCCGTTTTGACCGGAAATGATATTAGAGAAATCTTCGAGAAGAGTGTAATAATGAAAATAAGCGTATTTTTTTATATTAAATAGAGAAAAATATTATATTTATGTAAACAAGTGTACAACCGAAATACTAGCATGAATAACGCTTTTTTGCATAGATATTTCGAGTGAGTCAACATAACATATCCAGCAAAAAAATATTGATTAAATTAAGTTATAATGGAACTGTGAATAAATGATTTTGTATTGATTCAAATTTTGTTAAGACTTTTCTCCATACTTGGTGGTGTAATTATGACTTTTTTTGTATCAATATTTCTTATGTGATTTTTTATAAGGTAATTTGATTATTGTACGTGCCAAAATTAATTTGGACATGCTGTATAATACATATTTGCATTTTGCTTCATAACTAATTCACGGTAAAAAAAAATATCTTTCTCTCATTTGTTAATTTCAAATAAACATAAAATACCATCGATCAAAAATAATATATTTGTATATTATATCAAACAAACAAGGTTCACTTTTTTATTATATTTGTAGTATTTTTCCTCTGGTTTGTATTCTCTGTTTGATTATTTTATGGTAATTAGGATTCATATCGTGGGAATATAGTTTTAAATTTAAATTTAAAAAGTCGTACAAAAGAGTATTCAAAACATAAACATTATCTTCTTAAAAAAAAATTATTGCTGAAATTCGACGGGTCTGTAGTACAGTGGTCAACGTTGATGACTTCCGAGCTTAAGTCATAATACAAACAGTATTTTGTAATCGATTTATCGGTATGGATTCGAACGTATGGATGTTTGTGATATCTAAAAAATCCTTTTCCCCCATCCTTCCAATCAACTGAGTAACACTTAGTTTTTGATGTAAAGTTTTTGTTGGGCTACCTCCATTAGGAACACATATGCTCTACATCGGGAGTGTAGATACATAGATTTAAAAAAATAAAAATATATGCATATTATTCTAGAAGTATGAATCAAACGAAATAAGCAAAAAATATGGGAGTATGATTTCAAGCACAAACCTTAAAATGCAATAAAGCCTCATGCAAAACAGTTATGAAATGTTTTTTTTAATAATACTTTTAACTTCTAGCCTGTGGGTATTTTAATTGAATATCAGTCAAGTTACTTGTCAGTTTTTAATTGAAAACCAATCTAATACCATTGTCATAGTATACTGTTAACGTATTACATAAGAACCTTCTACAACGCTTAGAAGAAATAATAGTTGCAAAAAAAATCGTGATCAATTTAGTTTCTTGGTTAAGCTGAAAATAACAAGGAAGAGAATGATCTTTTTTTGGTTTGAAATTACGTAACTACTTGATGAATCAATATTGTATTCATACATTATTTATCTGTATGTCAGCGAGGCCTAGATTACCGGCGAAAGTAGTTGTGCACCATCACTACAATTGTAGGATATTTTTTTTATGCATACTATTGTGACAGATAAAAATGTGCCACTTCGGATTGTTTTTATAATATTATAGTAAAACAACAAATTCTTATTTTTATGATTGTATGCTGTTAAAGCAATAACGAGAACGTCGAAAATATATAACATACGTACTATGGCCAATTGTTTAAGACTACATTGAAAAAAAAACATATTCTCTGCCAAGGTACATCATGTGAGATCAGACGAGTGATATTTTAATGTCTTAATTTAGATTTTGTCGGAATTTATTCGGTTAACTTCTTTGCCAATTCTCATTATTTTATTGACTTATTATTGTTATCGCTCGTTACATTGCAAAGACAATGCAGTATGTTTCTGTGTTAAAGTGACATTTGACGTATTCACTATTGAAAAATAACTAGTCAGTGTGTATTTAACTATGTTACAGAGTCGTAGTTAAATTGTTCAACTAATTTTAAATATTCACGCGTGCACTCGTAGTGCTGTCAGTCATTCTTCCCTTCTGCGTGCGCAATCACGCAGTTCATGTTTTTTTTTTACTGCTATCTGACATTTAACATAACCTTAAAAAAATCAACATCTTGCTGTCATTCTTGACCTCTTTCTATTCAACATATTTAGTCAAATCTAACATAGCCTAACCTAAGACTTAATGTCATTTCTACTGCAACTAGCGCTCTTTAGTATACAGTGATCCCCCCAATTACGCGAACTCGAATTGCGCGAATTTCGAAAATATTCATTGCTGTTTTTTTTTTAAATTGCGAGGATGCATTCCATTGTCGTTGCTGTGCGCATGCGCGGCAGCACACAACCTGACGGCTGTCTGTTTCGTACATACAGTCAAACGTTTGCGGACGACTATAAACTTTACCGTCTGTAACTAAATATTTCGTTCATATATATTTTTTAATTATTTTAAGTTTTGGCAGTTTTGTATTTTTTACGTAAAAAAAACGTAACCCCTTATTTTTGTATGAGCTTCAGTATACCAATAACGCGAATCCCAAGAACGCGGTCTGGACCTTCGCGTAATTGGGGATGACTCTACTAATATAATTTAATCCCTAATGTCATATCTACTCTGTCTAACAATCGTCGGTGAGTTTATAGTCTTACAAGTTAATTTATACATATCAATGTTTTTCACTTTAACTTATCAAAGTTAAAGTGAATGTGAATTATAATGGTGTAAGCTTCAACTAAAACTTTATTGTCTGCATTGTCGAAACTTCATATGTTTTTTACATATCATATCACATTAACTGATATATATTATAAAAACAAAAAAACATTGAAAATTGAATTGGAATTAAGTGTCAACTGTCAATTCTCGGTGGAAAACTTAAAGGGAAAAAATATATATAATTCCTTATGTTGGTTAGTAAAACTGATACTGATTATTATAAAAAAAATGTTTTATTTTTAAAGTAAACTTTTTTTGAAAAGAGCTGACATCAAATATTAATTAATGCATTGCTGAAACTTCGTGAAATCGTGAAATCTTTTTTTACTGCACGTAAATTGTATTTGATAGCTGCCCGGTCGATGTCGTTGTTTTCGGTTAAGGAAGTAACGGGCTAGAATTCTATTACAGACGGTTTTTATAAATTGATTTTTCAATCGATTAATGAGTTTTTGTTCGAAGGCATGGATGTATGTGATGTCTGGAATTCTCCCCTCCCTCCCATTGAATTTCTCGTAGAAACATATTTGTAGAGATAAATTCCAATATAAGTAAAAAAAGTTTGAACTATTTATTCCGAAAGATTTTCCGAGACGTTAACCATCACTTTTCGTGTATTTTGCCTTGATCGCGTAATAGTGAAAAAGCGTTTATCGGATACCGCGTAAATCGAGACATGATTGTACTGCCGATTCTAAATGTTTCGTTGCATGCGATCTGTGCATTAATAATAAAATATATCATGTCATGCAATTTAATGATGCTACAAAGAGGATGTAAAATGATCTGTTGTCATTTTGATATCGTGCAATTTTTTTAATAGTGTAATTATGAATGAGATTTGCAATTTTTTCATAAATGACTTTATACAGGGGTGCCCAACCCAAATCGTTTGGTGGAACAAAAATAAATGCTGAGCTTAAGTGGATCGCACATTTAAAAAATAAACTAAAAACTTATTCAAAATATTTTATTATCTTATCGACTGTGGAAATGGAAAAGGACGTACCCCACAGTTTTTCCAAAGCAGTCTTTTTTCGATAATCGCAATGTATCATACTTGATAAACGTTCTATTAAAAGGATGTAAGCTGCAAATGCCGAATTATTATCCAAATTTAGCTTTTAAGTTTGAAAAAAGATGGGCTTGTTAAAATTGAAACCAAAAAAAACACTGAAACTAGGTTTTTCCTAGACAATTTCTTAAATTAATATTAGATTATGTCAATTAAACACCAGTTTAGAAGTCTCCTTACACTTGAAGGTTGTGTTTATTTCATAATTTGCATTTGGCTGAAAATCATCAAAACACGTTTTTTGTGCCTCCTGTAAAATTTGCTATGTGTGGGTTACGTCCTTTTTCCTTTCCACAGTCGTTATAATTAATGTGAAATTTGTTTTTTTTTATATTGTTTGATATCTTTTTCATATCAACTGGTAATTCAGCCAAAGTGTCTTGCAGTGTTTTTATCGAACAACCTGCTGCGACACTTCATTTTTACTACATTTGAAAATAACAATTTACAGCGATATGTAGTCCTAAATGATGCTGTACTGTTTGTTGCCAATCGTTTTAGTTTTGAAAATTTATTTATTATATATTTCTGATAAAACTCAAGCTTATTTCTTTCAAACAAGCACTTTAACTCTATGGTTGATTGCAGTTATACTAGATCCATTTTTTTAAATTTGAAAGCGCTGATTCCACTCTCCCGTAAATGAATTAAGGATTTTTTTTTCATTGTATAAATACCAATAAACAAAAAAATTGAGAGCTGAAAACTTAAATCGTGCTGTAAAAAATCTTCAATTGAGCTGCGGGTTGACCATGCCTGTCTTAATAGGTGCACGAGTGTATAATGAATATTAAATATTGGATCATAAAAAGATGCTTGTCACTACGGAAGTCAATTGCAAAATATTCTGTTTTTTATGCTAATGGTTTATAATTAAATCAAAAAAATGCGCATTACGTATTTAATTCACAATAAATATCTACAAGTTCTCATTGATTATTAACTGAATCAATAATAATAGTTATACATACTTTTATTTGTTTTGAGTTGAGTATTTTGCAGGAGGTGTTTTATTTTATTACGAAAACTGCTCTTAGGACAGCTGCTAAACTCTTTTTTGGCGAAAAATTTACGGATAAGACGGCTATAAAAGAAATGTAAGTAAACGATAAGCATTTACTACGCCCCGTATCAAAGTATAGGATAGGACGAGTCGGAAGAGATGAAAACACAACAGGCGTCCATATCTTTTGATATAGATTCAAAATCGAATAATAAAATTGAGCAAACACTAACAGATATATTATTATAACCCTTTTTTTAACTAAATATTTGTGTAAATAATTAAATGCATTAATAGCTCGAGTGACTGTAGCTTTTTTTATGTAATATGTTTTTACAAAATTAATGGCTTTATTGATTGCCATTATGCTTATCAGAGGTAGAGTATTAGGCGATCAATTAATTTTAAAAGACGTTTTATGAAATATTTTTTCACAGTGCTTTCTTTTTAATAAAAGGTGCTGGAACTCAATTCTTGTCAAGCTTTTTTTTCTAATTCATATCCGTGGAGGATATGGCTTCCGAATAAAGGTATCTCCACGGAGTTTTTTTACGAGAACTGCTTGTTAGTCAGTTGCTCAACCTACGTCATATATTAGAGAGTAAGGACAGAGAGCTAGGGCTGGCACAGGAGTGGTAGTTAACTAATCACTCTCGCATTGCTCGGTTAATTTTGGGATTGGAAGAGACCTTCGAACAGAATCTTCGATCTTGCAGGTATTATTTAAGTTTTGCTAAACCTTTTTTTACTGTTATTAATTTTTCGCTAGATCATGATTAAAACCAATATTTTCAAACATTTATCGGCATGAACGCCAAATGTTTTCAAAGGAAAATAAAAATGAAATTTTATCGAATATCGATGTGAAACATTAAAAATCTCGATAAAAAGGGTGATGGAACGCTGTTCCACCACGTTACATGAAAAAAAGCACTGTTTTTTTCATAAAATAACCTATCTAATTAATGCAGAAGATTGAACTGTGTTAAGCTCTATATTTTTTTTTTTCACAAAAAATAGACTGTCTACAAAATAAATTATGCTTAATATTAATGCTCATATTTCACTAAATGTTTACATAACCAAATATTTCAAAACAAAGACTGATGATTACTTTCAGGTAGAGTAGTGATTTATTATCGTTATTTGTAAAATCCGAGTTCTCTGACTTCCTTATTTGTTTGTTTGAAGAGTAATTATTCCATATTGAGATTAATTACTCACAATAATAGCGTGTGTTTATTTTAATAATACTTTGGTATATTATGTATATAGTTAATTAAGATGGTGAAATTAATCTTGATAATGTTTGTTTGTACTGTGTCCATGTAGAAGGAGTCAGAATTTGCAGCTGTCATAGGCTTCACAAACGTTTAGTTGTTTATGATTTCTAATGTTAATAACATGTTTTTTTTATTCAATGTGATGTTGTCTTTCTCGCGGTACAGATTTTTGTTTAATGTGGGCCTCAAAAAATTGTCTGCCTCGACCTTCATATTTTCTCTGACAAGCTATGCAATTTTAACTTAAAAATAATCGTAGAAAGTTCATTGTGTATTATCTTATAAGATTAAAAAAAATAATATTTCGATGGTCCGTGCTTTAAAGCTTTCCGCTTTCAACAAAGATTTTGATAATTTTGTTCCAATATTTTACCCCCTAACATTAAGGTAACGGCTATGAACATTTCAGGATAAACTTTCAATCAACACATGCATCTAGAATCTACGATTACATTTCAATATATTTTAAACAGAGGTCAAAATAAATTATCTGTTTAAGGCTTATCGGTTGCTCGTTGAAATCAATTGTTGAATTGATACGATTTTAAAGTTTATAATTATTTATATCCTTACATCAATCAATATAACTTGTACATCGACTCTCAAATATTTTAATAATGATGTGGTTAGTGACAAAGAGACATTTGAATAATTCATTTAAACAATATTGCGGAAAAACATGTATTTATTGATAAATCACACATCTACATTATGATTTACTTACATAGATAAATTGTTTAGCACTATGTTTTAATGATAAATATATGACGCGTTTTAATTCTTTCAAATATACCTGCAGTCAAGTATGTATATATATAGAAAAATCTCAATATGAATTTAGAGCTATATCTATGTTTATTGTCTTTTTTTTATTTAATTAGTCACCACCATATATTGCCTGAGTCAATACTTAAGAAAACACCTTAATATGGTAGATAAATGAGTTATGTTATATAAAAAAGAAATGAACATCGATCATTTAATTCAAAAATGTTCTATTCCAGGCATTCCATATAATCACTCACAGCATGTTTTGAGTTGGTAACTATTGATGATACGTTTGAAAAAAGAGAAACACGTGTAACGTACGCATTATAGTATTTCAGGGTCGCTTATCGTTAAAAAAAGACTGATCCTCGGATTCATGGACCTACAAAAGATTCACTGCTTAATATGTAAATATAAACGATGAGCCAATAATATGAAGTGGAAAAATATAAACCAACTAAAAATATTATCAAAAGAAATATCGAGATACACAATAATTGTTTGCCGTTATTTTAGTAAAAAAATTACCATAAAATAAATATAAAAAACAACGTCATAAATTGCTTTGAGAGTGGCGGATTACGTACATGAGAGACCCCAAGCGAAATAAAATGTGAAGACCCTGTTGTTCGGATAAAATAAAAGAGTTGGAAAAGTTTCCGTAAGATAAGAATGAATATTGATAACTGAGCGGCTTTATATAATATAATCTGATTGTTTTGAGGCCCCTAAGATTCAGAGGCCGTAAGCGCGCATCTTCTGTAATCCTCCACTGCTTTAAGTTATAATGTATTAACATGCAACGAGACAACAAAAACTAGACGTAAGCAGCGGGAATACGTAGTTTCCAATGATCTAATTTCGAGGTTATATTATTATGAACATATTATTTAAAAAAAACTGAATTATTTATACAGTTCGTATCTTAGAAGCATATGACCTTTGGGTTTTATTAACGTTTGTTTTGGATTTTCCACTTGTATTTTCCTGTGTATTGTAACTTGTCAGGCACGAAGCATTGAATCACAAATGATTCTCTTTTTGCACGCTTTCCAAATTACACGATTCAATGTAATAGAACGTACCTTTAATTTGTCTTTGTACACCTTATCTTTTTTACACGGTTTTTTTTCACGGCTTTTTCGCATGGAAGGTATCCCTGAACAAAAAGAGAATTAGGTGTATTTTAAATATAAAACCAACGGTCAACGCAACCAAATCATTATTTAAAAAATAAAATACCTTTTTAGATCAAGGTGTGAGCTTAAAACAAATTTTAAGTTGTATTTTGCGTGTCTAGATCATAACCGTTACCAGAGTAATCAAAATACGTGTTGTCAAGGTGGGCTAGCTAAATCTGATTATTTTTATAGCCACTTTACGAATAAAGTATTTTGTAACATTAAAAATAATTATAATGACAATATAATTGATGTGGCTTTTTATAATAGCACGATTAATCCAAATTCATATCTTTTCAAAGGTCGATACACTAAAAACTAATTTAAAAAAATGAAAAACATTGATTTTGTAACGAAAAAATGTCCATTAAAATGAAATTTAAGCCTCTTCACACCGTTTCCGCAACATTTATTTATAAAATAAAATTAACCCATTTTTGCCCGAAGTTGTCCGTAATTGATGCAAATAAAAAAACACTGCTCACTCCGACAAGTTCAAATCTGAAAAAATACTACACGAAACGATCCCCACACTTGTTAGCTGTAGAATGATTGAGACTGATGCAATCTAAACTTTTATTACGTCATGTATAAATGGAGTGGAAGTAAAAACACTAAATGTTCCAATATTGGAACACTGGGCAAAAATGGGTTAAAGTTCTAAATATACTAGAATATAAAAATATAATCCTCCATTCAGGGACACGTAGTGGGTTTCAATATTTTACATTTATCCGATATTTAACTGTTTTTTTTATATTTTAATAATGTTTTTATAAATATTGTTTTCCTTTTATTTATTCATTTAAAAAAACTAACCTAACATAACGTAAGATTTATAAATTAGATAACGGAGGTTGGAATTTTCTTTTTATTGCGTTTGAAACTGACTCAAATACGTTGTTATATTATGGCTTGGTTGAATCGAATGATAGCGTTATGGCCTCAGTAATTTCATTTATAATTGTGTATATATTTTAATAAATAATTTGTGTATAAACAAATGAATAAATATTTTTCTATGAACAATATTTCGACTCCCGATTACAGGAAAATATCGTATCTTTGGCCGCACACAACAAGTGCAGTTTGTAACATAGGTACTGATAAATTATGTGTATTAATTGAGTGCTCTAACAATAAGTATATTACTATTCACACTGTTTGTGAAGCACTTGTAATGTTATTAATTAATATTATTTTGTTGTGTATTGATAAAATGAATATTGGTTGTCGTTTTGTAGTTGGTATGTAAATCTCTGGAAGGAAAAACCATAGATTAAAAACAATAACAAAATACACATATAGATCAGCGTGTTGCCAAGGGTGACAAGCATACATATGAATACGTTTTTTGTTAGGAGCAATTCAAATAGGATATATATACATTTTTTGGATAGTGACTAGGGCTTGCAATTTACCGGTAAATTAAAAAAAATAGACTATTAAGTATGTGTTCTGGATTGAAACGAACATGGTTAAAAATATTTGTTAGATGAATATTGTTATATATAAACAATGTAAGGATAAAATAAGTTATTTTGAAAGAAATTAATTCTTTAATATTTAAGACTTCGACAGATTTTTCTACATATTTTCCAAGATATTAAACAAAAATAACAATACAGTGAAGAATATATAATGGTATGGTCGTTTTGATGATGGATGGAAGATGACACCAGTTACAAATTACGATTACAGTGTTGCTCAAGTCAAAAAACCCTCTAAATTTCGCATGCATATCTACAATAATCGTTCGTTTTAATGTATGTATCAGTTTTTAATTCTCAATACAATAACTTACGGTAATTACTGATTTACCAGTAATTACCGATGGCTAATTTTCGACGATTTACCGGTAATGAAAGCCCTAGTAGTGACAGTACAATATTGTAATTAATTAAAACACGAAACTGTATTAAATTAAATATTAAATAAAACATTATAATTTAAATGGCAGTGCAAAATTAACACTGTTTAGTTAAATTTCCTCTTCTCAATTAAGAATATATTAGTATATATAACATTTTGACATAATTATTATACATGAATACAATAAATACCAGGTTATCTTTTATAAATTTACTAAGCATGACATTCGGAGCTATTGGCAATCGACTAGACTCCATATCACTGCAGCACTACATAAATATTGAGGTAAATTATATTATTTTTAAATAACATACCGGCATAACACATAGTCCATGGTCGTATTCGTGTAACATGTGTCAAATGTGGAAAATGATACATATGATATGAGTGTATTGAGGTGTGTATGACTAGTTTTGGCTGTCATCGTAATAATATTTACTATACGTATAAATGTAATTTAATGATTTTTTAATACATTATTGCCCTATCACAGATTTTAGCTCGGTCATAGTTATTGAAAAAGTTAGCATATAAGAATAAAGCAAGTAAAACGTTTGCGATTTTTAATCACAACTTATATCGAAATATTATGATACTCGTGTGGCTCATAACAACGATGTCAATATCTTACTTATAATAATTGATTACATCTTTCTTTGAGTGCTTATTTATCTCTTAAATTATTATTTAAAAACAACTTTCAACAATTATGTAGCATTTATAATTGATATCATTGATTATGGAAATTTTTACATTATATAATAAACAACTGGATGATCAAATCAAATATAATCATATATTACTACAAAATTTATGTCAAACATATATGATCATGTAACACCAACATTACAAGCGCAAATAATATATGTAACGCTATAAAGAAATAATATCAATTATAATTACCGACAATAATTAGTTGATATGAATTCGTGGTATTGATTGAATGCAGAGTATTCGTTCAATCGGGTTTACCAGATCAAGGTTACGGTTACTGAAGTGAACTGCCAATCAATTCTGCAGCTTGAACGTTTCGAAATTATCGGCTTGTTTTAAGAAAGTCAAGAGCAGTAGTTTTTTTCGTAAACAATATTTGGACTGGTACACAAACTTATTTTAATGATCGCGTATAAAAAAAAGTTACTTTCTGAAAGAGTTTAATCGATATTCGCATCACTCGGTCACCGTTGATGCTAGGGCATCCAACACGGATTTCGGGATTCACAATCTTTCAATTCCGGAATCCCGGGGTTGATTATTTACCATAATTTCATATATTCATTTTTTGTATTGTATATCTCTAATATTGACAATAAAAAATAATATCTAGCGTTACAATTGACGGCCAAGGCGACAGATGTTTTTATTTTTAAAGTTGATTGAGATCAATTCGAGAAGAAGATAAATCACAAACAGCCTTGATCAAAATTATAATCCCACTCTGAAAAAGAAATATTATGAATAAGAAATATAATATATAGTAACTGAATTTTGTTTTAAATTACGGAATAAAAACAACATAATTGTCTGCTTTTGTTTACGACTGCTACACGAAATAAGAAGAGTTAATATCACGATTCACATATTTATTATGTAAGGATTATACAAAAATATATACATAAACAAACTAAAGTTGACTGTTGGTAATTATTTTATTATTAAATACAGTTGTAAATCGTGAAGTATTGAGATTTAAGATTTTTTTTCCATATTTTAGTGATCTGGGAGTATTAGATCGAGAAATTGATTACGATTCCGGGATTGGAAGCCCTGGTTAGTACTGAATATTTAAAATTAATTTTGTACAAAAAAAACTTAAGAGACCGCTTTTAAATTGACTCGAAAAGTGGTGAAAAGTTTTCAAAAATAATTTATTGTTATTTTTAAAATATGTGATTGAGTTAGGTAACATTTTAATTTTTAGAAAAATTCTTGCAAATACAGTTAACAAAACATATGATGTGATTTTGGAAACATAAAATTAATAATTAACCCGTGAGCCGCGACTGATGTGTTCAGAAACAATGACAATTGTTTTGTCATTCTTTCATTATTTTTTTTAATTAAAAAAAACATTTTACTAGTCCATTAAGTATAACAAAAATATTTGGCTTGGTTTCTCTGCATTTTCAAATGAGTAGATTTTAAAACAATTTCAACAAATTTTATTGGTTGTATTTAAGTATTTAGTGATTTTTTCCCTCTATTTATAATCCTGGACTATTTCTCACCACAGTTATATCTAACAAAAACATCCGGCTATTTTTTTAATGTTTAAAATGTCAAGATTGACTGTTTCAATTAGAAACGAATGTTTGCAATAACAAACGAGTCAATTTCCTTGACAGGGCTCGTTTAAAATATCGTTCATCATAAACTTTAGAATTTACAAATGATCGTCATATTTTAAAATGACCGGTGGAACGATTACATAAAAAATATCGGCTTATAACGATGAATGATTGGAAGGAATTCGAGTGATAGAAACAAGTATTCTTGAGGTATCGAGCAATTCACACACGCGCTTGAAAGTAATGCGATTAAAGGAGGTCAAATTAAATACGATCCCTGCATTATTAATACGAACATATTGAACAAATTATTTATGATGATATGAATTATGAATTAATTTAATTTCATTCAAGTGTATAAGAAAGTAGAAGTTGGTCAAAACTGTTGAGCTTTGTCTTATTCGGTTGTTTATGTAATATAAAATGATTTTTCATGCGTTCTATGGTTTTATATATTTTTGGTGATGTTTTCATTCATCCCTACTTACCCCCTATTCGGTACTGAGTAGGGTATCCAATCCTGAGACTCGGATCTCAAAATCCCGGAATTTTTGCAATATTAATCCCGGGAATTCGAGATTGAGAAAATAACAGAAAATGAATCTTGGAAGAAATCTTGGAAGAGCAAAAAAAAATTCTAATGCCTTTCCACCAAGTATTGACAGTGAACACCATACAAGTGATAAGTCTTCGTTGCTAAATAGTTACTTTATCACATTATTATCTGAAGTTTCATCAATCATCCGCGAGCGGAGAAATTTATAATTTTATTTTGATGACAAAACGCTATCTGAGATATTGAGAGTCAATTTCGTTCTCGTAAAACCTTGTAAGTGTTAGAAGGAAAAAAGAAAATTAATTCATCTATGCAAGAATGTTTTGAAATCATTAAAGTGTTTATTATGAACAAAAAAATGTTGGCTAATGATTTATAAATGAAACAAATTAAATGGTCAGAATTTAAATCAATTTTGGTTAGTATTAGGTTAGGTTTTTTTAATTTCATTTAAATTAAGACTATTTATTCTGACCGATATATTATGACCATTTAATATAAATTCTGACCAGAAAAATACGAGCCATTTATAAACTGTTTGGCTAACAAGTCATAATTGTAACACTACAATACGCAAAAGAGAATAATTTGAATGATACATGTGATTAAATATAATATTATAATCCAATACAAATAAATAAATTAATAATAAAAGTAAAAAGAAAATGAGCACATGACATCCCAATTAAATTGAAATTTGTTTACTTTAACAACACATGTTTGTTAATATATTTTTTAAGTTGTGAGGCTTCCCGATCGATTTTTTTAAGAACAAAGAGTCGCGTTTGTTTTTGATTTTTTTCGTGGACGCTTATAGTTTGTGACCAATGGCGGATTATCCTACAAGCGAATAAGGCGCTCGCTTGAGGCCTCCAAATCTTAGGGACCTCAAAAATAGCTTATATTATATAACACATATACTTTTTGTTCAGATTAATTATTTTACTTGAAATTTTCTGTCGTTTTTATGTTATCCGAAAAATAGGGTCTCCAAATTTCATTGTGACTGGGATCTCAATCCGCTACTGTTTATGACATACATTTTTGTTTTATGCTGTAAGCGTCAGTCAAATATTAATAATTCTTTTGACTGTGAATGTTAAAATTAAAATAAAATTGTAATCCACCATTTTTATGATCAGTAATGCTTTATAATATTAAATAAACCAATTATGTGTATTACCATTGGCTTGAGATTAAAGCACTTCTTTAGCAATGTTGAGTAAATTGACACCTATAAAGCTTACCTAAACAGAAGTTTTTTTTAAGAGAACTGCGAAATTAGGGATTAAAAAGATAGGGTTTCGAAAAGATTAGTTGTCAGCTAATCGCTCTTGCGTTATGCAATTAAGACATCACAAGCATTCATGCCTTCGAATAGGAAGGTAATCATTTTACAACCAAAGTTGTGACAAAAACGATTTAATTACCGATTGAAAATAAACAAATTATGAGACTGACCGTACTAGAATTCTAGCCTGTGAGCTCCGCAACCGAAACCAATGGAGTTGACCACTCAACCACAGTGCCGAAAAAGCTTGAATTATTTTATTAAACATCTCGAAACAAAAAATCTATCGATGCATGTATAAATAAACATTTTAAGACAAAAAAAAAGTTTAAACCGATTTTTAAATTAAAAACGATGTCTAAAAATAATGTGATAAATCTTACCGAATGACGATGCACCGGGATCAGTAGATCGCTGCTGAAGAAACGCCCCGGTCACCAAGAATACCCCAAACGTTGCTTGGACAAAGCACATTAAAAATCCCCAGTGAGTCAAGTAAATGCACCATTTTCCTAGCTGCCAGTATTCAATCAAGGACCAGATGAGAGGTCCAAGGAAGAGCAGCATCAATGCTATGCGGTACGCGAGGAAAGCCACTGTAATATGGGGGCCGGTACCCGGATGCCATGGCCCCCTGACAAAGCGTCCAGGATCGTGATGCTCCAACGAAAACTCGGAAGCTTTGAAGTGACGTTTCCATCCTTTTAACATGATTGTTTTTAAAAGAATTAGATTTATATGAAGTCCGAACTTTTTATTATACTGTCATAAACGTCAACACAATAATCACTCGGATACAGTACAACATAAATTATTTATATTATTATTGAATCGATCTGTTTTTGTTAATTAAACAAATATGCACATTATCACAAGTATCTAGAAATTCACACAACTAGATGTGCACTTTTCTTCGTTCAGATGATTCCTGAAAAAATAAGAAATACAATTTATATAATATGTTATCTTAAATAAATAAAAATGTTTTCGTATTGCACTAATTATTTAGTAGTAAAAAATTGATAATCTATGACCTCAAATTAAACAACTTTGAAGATTTATTATAATGATATATTTCGCCGATATAACTTTAATCTAGTATTTTAAATATTATATTATATAATAATATAAGCTATTAATTTTCTAAATCAATAAAACTAGAGTGTTTATTGATTTGGAAAATTAATTATAGAAGATTGAGTTTGTGTGTATTTCAGTAGAAATTGATTTACTGTTGAAATATCATAACGTGGGAACTAAAGCGAGACGTTCCTAAATTTAGTGTATATTATGAAACCATGTCGTATTGCTGTAGATTTATATGTGTTCTCTGGTCAAACTATAAAAAAAATAGTTTTTACCAGTCACATTTTTTTTTTTGGATTTTCGAGTTTTGTCAATTTCATGCTGTCTTTAAATTTGTACATTGCGCCAAATAATTCATTTCGATGTATACAAAAAAAATACAATTTTAGGGCTACCTCGACAAATTTACAATGCGATCATGACTGGTTTCGGTAATTGAGTGTGTATTTTTAACTGATGACTGACCGAACCCATTCCTGGTCATATACCGTAATTATGGAGTACCAAGGGTAACTTTTACAAAACTAAAACAAATAAATCACAAAACACTAACTCGATAACCTTACAATATGAACAAAACCGGTTTCACGTTTCAAGTGAGTGGGCATTTTTAACGGATGTCTGACTGAACCCGGTCCTGATCATATCAGAAAATTGTGTAGTACCTACTTTAAGTTGAGTAACATTTTAATAAATATATATATAGTGTTACGACCAATAATAATTGACAAATTTACTTGAATTATTGTATTTTGGATAAATAGTGATGGAAGGGCTATATTTTTAATCAAATTATTTAAACTATATATTTGAAAAATACTTTTTATCACAAATATCAATTAAAGGAATTATATAATATTGTGCAAAAATATTTAATGATAAAAATAAATTAGTATCTAATGCAATAAAATACTGATAAATCTACAGTCGAATTATTTTAAAGATAAGATTATATAATAATTTTACGGAAATACACTTCTCAGAAATGACAATTTTTGTTAATAATTATAATACAATGCAATCATAACACTTTCATCTATACAAATCATTCATTAAACAATATATAATACATACATGATTATAAGCGGGTGATATTACACTATAAAAAAGGTCATCTGGAACTTGTCAATACAACTTAAGGGGATATTCTAGTGTAGAGACACGAATTTCGGGTGTTTTTGGCAGCCGTTTGAAAAAAATCTATTTTTAAGTTTTTTTTAACGATTTCAAATTTTTTAAAAGTAGTACAAATTAAAATTTTGACTTAAATCTGCTACAGGCCATAGAAAAATGTATAGAAAAAGTTCAGACAAAATTTAAAATAAATCGGTTGAGTAAAACATGAGATATTATGCACGCCAGCTTGAAAAAAGTAGTTTCGAGAACAATGCGTTTAAAGTTTTGAGTTTTGTTTTGTTCCCTTCCTTTGAGGACATACTATCAAATGTCTAAACTTTAGAAAAATACATAAAAGAAAGAATCTATTTATTAAATTTTCTACACCCCCTTAAAGCAGATGTAAAATATCTAAAATCATCGTTAACACTTTTTAAAAACATGTAATGATTTTTATACATTCAAAATTCGGTTTTTCAAAACCGGTATTTCGGTATTGAAAAAGCAACATGAATACTGGAGTCCCGGTTTCGGTAATACCGGTATTGCAATCCCTGTTACCAAAATTGTATATTGTTTGCTTTGTGATAATCCAGTGAATATTTTCAAAAGGATTACACTGCGTTAAATTTTAGGAAGTCCGAGATATAAAAAATCTTGAAAATTACAAAAAAAGTCGTGTCATTTTATTTCAAGAAAAAAAATCTAACCATTAAATGTTTCTCATACAGTTTGACGTAATTTTTGTATCATTATTTAAATAAACCAGATACAAAAAACCTGTCATAAGATAAGAATAATCTTACATCAATCTCATATATTATATCGCAAATTGATAGAAAATTTTAAGCATTAATTTTGTAATATTCGAACATATTTTTATAAAAACCTGTAATTTATAGGAAAATAATAATTCGAAAAAAACTTTAGTTACGAAAAAACATTTGATTGATTTTTCATAATTTATGATCCATTTCAAAATACGACTGGACATAAAAATAAAATTAGTTTTATTTGTAGTATATTTTATTGCGTTAAACGTAGTCGAAATTTTTACGAAATGCCGATGAATCTGATGCAAATTTCCTTCAGAGGATATGATTCTTCTGAGCATAGAGTTAATTTTTCAATCATTATTCACATTTCATAACTGTGTGTGATTTATAAAATGTTATAATGTAACGGTATTTGTAGAAAAAGATTAATTTCACAAATTATTTACGAGTATAGCAATTTATAATAACTAGTTTTCTTTTGTGAAATATTACTTGATTTTCAACGATTTTTTTACATTAACGCGATATATTTCTATCAATGTATTGTGCTACGATAAAGGGTAACACTACCGGTATTGCAGAAAACGGGTACTCGTTATTTTGCCAAAAACACTGAAATACCGGTTTCAAAAATGAAAAATATCGCTATCTTGGTTATACCGTATCTAACGTGACCAACATTATATAACTGTTCGTCTATGTGTGGAATTCGTGCAAGCTGAATATTTGCATGCATATTCGATCATTATTAATAGATTCCAGCAATTATGAACTAGCCTTTTTATGTTTTTAAATTCATACAACGAAACAGTAATATCAAGTTATTTATGAAAATCATTCTTTTGGCATAATATGATTTACTTAAATATATGATAAAGTATTTATAATGTTAAAGTTCTAAATAAGGATAATGATTTTTTCTTTCGTTATTTAGATCTGTTACCCGTTTTTATTAATATCTTTTTCTATATCTGTAAAACCGGTATTGTTATTTGCAACACAAGTATTCATTATAAAAAACCGGATTACGGTTATTAATTTATACGTCAGGTTATTGTAATCCCTCAGCGGAATAGATTTTCAAACAAAAGAAAATTAGTCGAATCCGCTCACGTACGAATCATAATAAACTACATATTAGTAATAATGAATGTTTGAAAATATCTGTAATAAAAATTACAGTTAATATTATTTTTAATATATCATAATAGCATATTATACAATGTTATATTTTAGATCATCCAAAAAAGTATTTTGCGTGAGAAACTGAAATTATGTAGAATCTAAATTCAGCATCATTAACTTTTATAGCGTTCTTTGACATGGTAAATAACGTTATAATCTTGTTTCGTAAAAAAATAATATTATTTTATCCGTGAGTACAAAAATATGTCAAATATGTTGTCAAAAAGAAGCATTACAAAATTATTTAAAGTTTAATACTAGTAATAGATTGTGTGGAATTTTAATAAGGCATCTCAAAAGCCAATGAAGCCAATTTTACGAAAACTGTTAGTAAGACAGTCGCTAAATCTCTTTATTTGAAAAGTGCAATGTAAAAACATTGCAATTATAAAAGGAATATCAGTGAGGAGCAAACATTCAAAAAGTGATTTGTCAAACAAATACAAGAGCTTGGGAAATGATGATTTTAGTGTTGGGGAAATCACGGTTTGCTTGAATGTGTCAACTTTATGATTTAATTTTTATTGGAAAACACCGTTTTTGAATAACAATTACGATTTCCATTCATAGATTTTATTATGGACAATTGTAACTGGTATTAAACGGCATTTTTCAAAATTTGTGACAAGTCAGTTTTTGAATGTTTGCTACTAGGATAAGCCAGTCGCTAACTCGTACACCCAAGAAAGGGAGAGAGGAACGGGTTTGTACGAAACTCATAAACATCGTTGGATACAAATTTATTGATTGATGTAAAAATCAATATATGACAGCTTAAAATTGTTGACCACTCGGCTACATGGCTGACATGTTGCTTAAAGAATACGTTAACACCTTATCCAATATATGCACGGTTTATTTTAGCACTGTTCAATTTAATTAAAATTTTATTTTAACAATTTATCTATGTTCGCTTTATTTTTTTATTATTTTGCATGGAAAGAATAAAAAAAGGATAAGGTGTACTAAAAAAATATTTTTGGAAAATTATTAATATTTTGAGACGTTTTTAATTCATAACTGTTTTTTACGATTTTTTCAAAATTAAAAATATGTAAAAAAAAAACACTTACTACAGGATAGGTATGATTTTAATATTCCATTTTCATGAAATGCACATTTTCATTATTTAATTTAAATATATCGTCCGCACACTGCCAAAGTTATTGACAAAATAAATGAATATGTTTTTGTTATGTCGTGATTATTATTATTTTAAATGTTCTTTGGTTTCAAAATAAATAATGTAAAATGTAAATTTTTAAATAAAATGAAGGCCACCGAAAATAGACGTTAGCCTTCAAAATATTAATCCATAATGTGTTTCACAGTATAGATTGGTTGCGCGTAGGGCTTCCAAACCGGTTTAAACCGAAACCGGTTAACCGGTTTATCGCGTGTTTTGAAAAAACCCGAGAACCGATTTATTTCTCTCGGTTAACCGGGTTCTATCAAAAATACACTTTTCTTGTTTTTCACTGTTTTTTTACAAAAAGAAAAATGTTTTATAATGAATTTACTGCGTTATATAGGAAACAATTCACAAAATACAACAAACATGTACATATACACACACATATATATATACATATATTGTAAAATAATCTACATCTGTCTCAAAGTTGTCCATGTTGTGAACAGAAATTACTTTTTTTGACAAGTGAATATTTTGGCATTCTTCTCTATTTTTGTCTAAACATTGGATTTCTTGTCTTATCCAGTTGATATATTTTAAAAATTGAATGCATTTAAACATCAGTCTTTTGGTGAGTTTTATAATCAAGCTCTGTTTTTTTATTTGACGTATATTTTTTTTATCATAAAATATTTTTTCACATGTTATAGCAATTGTTACTTTGCCATAGCAAACAGGTTGGTATGCTGTTATGCCAAATATTGAAAAATTTCTACGATTTTTTTTGCATACCTACCTTATCAAACTACATGATATTTCGGTTTAAACCGGTTACCCGGTTTATTTGTCAGAAAAAAACCGAAAACCGGTTAGTGTTTAAGTCCGGTTAATTGGAAGCCCTAGTTGCGCGGGTAAGCTTGAATATAACCTGTTGATCAACTAGAATCGTCTACGAAATGCCAAATGACTTTTCCAATGAATCGTAAGATTTTTTAAACTTCTTGCAATTTTTGTTTTGTTTGCTAATTTTCAGAATTGGCATATAGATTTTTTGTGGATAAAAAAAAATCTTAAACTCGATGACTGTATTTAAAATCTTAGAATTCAGATTGATGACGCATTTTGTAAAATAGTTAAATAATGATCAAATACTGGTCAAGCATATGGGTTGAACTTCCTACGATTTCAATGGCAAATGTTTTTTTTGCAGGACGTCTTTTCTCTTCTAGTTAATAAAGAATCGACTTATAAATACGTTAGGTTATTCTGAATGTAGAACAATTGTGGAATTCACAAATGTTCTACTTTGCAAAAATAATATAATATAATATTAATTTACATACAATTTATATGTAATCTTTTTAAATTTTGTAATAATGTGCATTTTTAAAAAATACAAGTTTAAGTTGATAAAACATTTCATGAGATTAAGTGCATATAAATGAAAATTGTTAAATACTATATTTACGTACTAAGTATTTACAAAATATTTGATAGGAATCTTTTATAATACAAGTATTTTTTAAATTAAATAACGAATTCATGTGATACGAACCATTGATCGCCCAATTGATAATATTGAAAGCCTAAAATAATGACCAACCAATTTAGTAAATATTTAGTATTTTTAAGCAACTAAAATGAACTATTAGATGCTATATAAAATTTAATTGAAAAAAATTACTCCGCATGTTGTATTACAAACTATCACTCGTGTTTCGCCTCGTTAAGAACCATCCTCAGACAGAATACCTCAAGGTTTGCGAAAGAGCTACTCTATTACCTACGTTAACACTCATCTGATAAGAAGAACGACATTTTCAATTTGTTAAGAACGATTACAGTGTTGAAATGTTTTGTTGTACTTCCGTAAACGATATACAAATATCACAAAAAAGCTAAATTACTTCTTATTATTAAATGTAACATTTCAAGGTGTATTTTATTTAAATATCAATATTCAGATTATTATCTGAAACGGTGTGAATATTTATTTACAAAGATAACGACCGAAAAAATTGACTCGTGTTTGAAATATAAGTAAGTTATTTATGGATTATTTCCCACTGTTATAATCTTATAATACTTGAAACGGTTCCAAAATAAAATAATTTGTTCACCGTAAGATATACATGAAATCAAAGATGAGGTGATTGGATATGTATAATAGCCTTTATGGCAGCGGTGTGCAACACGGCGACCGCGTAGCCATCCCAAGGCGCCCTCCTGTTGCTTTGAAACAAGAATTGAGTGTCTTTTATTATTTATCCATTTTGTTGCCCTTTCATACACATTATATTGTGATTTGAATAACTTCACTTTTCATGACAACTTAGCAAAAACGGTATTAGTAGACCACAAAAAGTTGGCCACACGTGCTCTTTACAGTAAAGGAAAACTTTAATTAGTAAACTTGAAAGTTCTGATAGAAATGTTGTCAAATATGCTGTTTTAACGACTTATGATGGTTCTTTATTAACAACATCATCAAAATAAATAATTGGCGATGATAAGATGTTGTATTTTCAATCTACCTCTCACGTAACATACTGGAGATATAATAAAAATATACGAATAAATGTCTGAATATATTATTTCAGCAGAGATTAATCCATAGCACTCGTGTCGTATTTTGCATATGTTTCTACATTCATTTGTGGAATGAAGTTCGTTCAAAATAGAAATTTATTTTGGTTTTACCTCATGACTGTTTAACTTTATATATATATATATATATATATTTACTCACTGAAAAATGGCAAATTGTATAAGCTCTGTGTATCTTGCAGTTGATTGCGTTTTCACGAAATAGTGTCATTTCTTTTCGATAGAAACCTATAATATTAAATATTTAATAGCTAAATTGCTTTGAAATAATTACAACAAAATATTCAACTATGTCTGAGACAACACATAACTGTCAAAAACTAACTAACTACACAAACAATAAACATTAGTAAAGGCTTTTATTTAAATTGACCTTACATAATATATGAATAACAAAATCAAGACGGAGAGAAAAATAAAGAACCTGTCTTATTTAATTAAATTGTACATTATAACGAAAGACTGAATAATGTGAAAGTTTATGTATAGATTAAAGTATGCGCTTTTTTTAATTAATGTATTTTTCATAATTTGATTTTGCGCAATAAGGGATATATCCCTTTTCTAAAGACACAATAATTGTAGTCCAAGGTTAATTATAACTTTATTGCATTTGGTATACGTTTAACATTGTAATAAATCATTTATTACAGTTTGATTTCCGGTGCATTAGTATTAAAAATAGGAAAGTTGAACCTTTGATTACGATATAAAATTATTACTGATAAAATAACAATGTAAAAATATGAGTTGAAATAAATTGGAAAATGATTAAATGCAATTGTACTGTTTACAAAGTTTTATATCCAAAGACGTAATATGTTTTTCTTATGAAGTGATTTATTAAAAATAGATGACTAAATTCAAAATATTCGTTTGCATATAATATAAGAGGCTAGTCATGTATCGGTGTCAAATTTCCTAGGTTGTTTTGTGCCACTTTTTTATTAACATTCTTTTTATTTCAGTTGTTTGCTTAAATTTTAGGCTAGAAAAATGTATTTAAATAATAATGATATAAAATAGAAGTATATAAGAATAATTTTAAAATAAGCGAGGGATATGAAATCAAACTATTGTCTAATATAATGTGACGAAGGGAAAAGCGGGGTTAAAAAAAATGACTCCACAGAACCAAAAAATACCTATCTTCAATTGGAAAAAAAATATTTCGCATCCTTAATAACATAAGGGCATATCTAGATTTCTGCAGTTATACTGAAATTGATATCTTTTAATTCTCTGATTGTTAAAAGTAAAGCTCATTTTTACATTCTTTTCAACAACCCTTGCCCCGGTGTAAATTTCAGTAAAACTGAGATTTTCTGGATTGTTATTAGGCATATGACTTCTTAAAAACATTTGACTGAAAAGTGAACGTGATTCAAAAAGTTGCACATCATCTGAGAAAGATGTTGATAAGACATACTGTTGAATAAAATATTTTATTTCTTATTTGGAAGAAATCATGAATAATTGATCGATCAAGGGAGGTCATGGCAAAAATACGTAAATACAGTGCTTTTTTTAAACAAAAGGTGTCGGAACTCACTTCTTGCCAAACTTTTTACTAAAGATTTTTTTTTAATACTTGTCCGTTTTTAATGTAGAGCATACGGCTTTCTAATGAAGGTTTCTCAACAGAAGTTTTATTACGAGAACTGCTTGTTACTCAATCTCTTTTTAAAAAAAAATCTAAATATAGATTATTATACCGTTGATTCTGGTCACAGAGTAAGCCTATGGACCTGGTATTTTTTTTATGAGTATTGAGATACCCGTCACATAAAATTCAAAAAGAACTTTAGATGGCAACAAACAACAAATGGTTTCCAAGAAAATTGCGAATATAAATGCAGAGAAAAGGGTGCCGGAACGACGTTCCACTGGGTTACATGGGAAAAAGGCACTGGGTAAATATAACAATTTTGCAAATTGTCTATGATTATTGCATTTTCATGGCGGTGTCGGTAATACAGGCTGTGATAATAAAAATATAAATTGTTCTCAAAATTAACTGTTCTACCAATGAATTACAATAAATTATTAATTTATATATAGTACATCTTACATTTGTACGGTAAAGTTGTAATTTAACTTTAGAATCTAAAATGGTTTAACATAAAATCTGACAAGTAAACAAATATTTAATAAAATAATATCCAAAGATAACTTTGCTTATTTGTTTATTCTTTATTGCAAATAGTACAATGTGAGTACGTAGATGTTCAGTTTTTTTTTATCAAGTGCCTACGGAGACTTTTTCCATTCACGTTTGAAAAAAAGCGGAATGTGTTTTGGCAAAAACAAAACTGTTGGCTGTAGATTCTAAAATGATAAAGAAGTAAAAGCAGTGGCGTTTGAATCGCTGAACCTGACCTCGAAAAGAAAGTAATACAATTCAAGAAAAAAAACGAAATCGCTCGTTTTGTGAGATTAGCCAAGCCAACTTGAATCAATCGGTGGAATGAAAAAAATACCAAACGTTAATTTTGATATCTTGATTGTTAATGAGAAATTATCTAAAATTTAATTTCCGTCATATTTGTGAAATAGTTAACACTATTTTAATATTAAATTGAAGCAATAATTCATATATCAAGCGACCTTTTAATATTTTAACCAGATGTGAAACGAAATCAACGTTGGATACTAAAATTATCTAAATCTACAACTTAGAAATTATCATAAACCACGTTTTAAGTATTTTAAATTTAATTATTGATTTCTGTTCGAGATATGGATGCTTGTAATGTCTAAAAATTCACTCCCACCCTTCTAATTCTCAACTAAAGAAGGGAAGCGAGAGAGATTAGCTAACCACTAGTCCGGTCCAATGTTCCCTCTAAGTCAAGAGGTTAACTGCGTTAAATTTCAAAGGCTGCGCGGACCGATCAAATATTAATTGAACAACTGTCCTGTAGTGTGCGCCAACCCGGAATGAGTGCGCGGGGGCTTGCCAACTGCTGCGCGGCCGCGCACGCGCGCAGCTTAGAGGAAACGTTGTTCCGGTCCTAATCCCATATTTTCTAAATGGATAAAAAATATTTAAAAACATACATTTTATTCCCATAAAAATGTACTAAACTTCCTTTTTTATAGTAGTAAATAATAATTTATGTTTTTTTTTAAATATTGAACAAAGATTAATTTTGGCTTATCGATGTATTTGATTTCTAAAATTCACTCTTCACTGCTTAAATGAAACGATGATCGTTTCATGAAGAAATTTATAAGTTATATCAATTATAAAAAATAACATTATTTTTCTTACGATGCTGTTATATATTTTTATCTTAGTTTTTAGACGCGGCAAGTAGTTTTAAATGATTCAGTTCAACTATTATTAGTTACCGTAGTTTAGTGGTTTCCAACCTTTATGTTACTGCGCCTCCCTTTGAATGAATAAATATCCTCGCGTCTCCCCATCCTTTATTTCATATAGAAAAATAACCACATTGTAATGAGAAAATAAATATTTTTAATGGTTCGCGCCTCCCTTTGCAATAGCCCACGCCTCCCAGGTTGAAAATCGCTGCCGTAGCTAGCAGACTGTTATTTGCTTAACAATGAAGAATTGGCCCTGAACTTACATGGTTTTGCAAAAGCTTTATACATACATATATTACGAACATAAACTTAGATGACTCATGCGAAAGATAAAGAGATAAAGAATGTTTATTCCAGGTACGTCAAATACTTAAATGGTTTTGCCGGGTGAGTTGTCCTTCTAGGAAACAGGTAAAAATTCCTACAAATAGCCATCTAAAGTGGTTTTAAATCTTGTTTCAATATTATTATGCAAAGTTGATATATATTTTATGAATAAAAACAAAGTTTTAAGCCGTTACGTACAAATGCAAAACTGTGCGTAAGATCATCCATTTGAAGGAAAAAAACTCTATCATAATATTAAAAAATCATTTATTTTAGTTTTAATACAGAGAAAATAATTCTAATTCTGTTCATGTTTTTCAAAAATAGTTTGATAAGATATGTTACTATAGATGAACTAAACAAAAAAATACATTTATTAATCTCTTAAAGTATGTATATAGAAAACTTAGAAACCTATCAATATAGAACTGTTTAATTTTATATATATAAATATTTATTATATATATTATATATATATTTTATTATGTAAATAATGAAACTTGGTAAATTCAATAGTGTTAGATAAATCAAAGATTGTATTTTAAAACTGGACCATTATTATGTCATTAATATTGAGAATTTTAACTGATGTTAAAGTGATATCTATATACAATAATATAATAGTTTATGGAGCATTTTGTGACCTGATCAAAGATATTTTTATAAACGTCTTCAAATGATATTCTTGATATCACGATGTTACCATTGAAAACAATTCAATATAAAATGAGAAAAAAAAATCTATTTTTTTTATAACTTTATGTAGGTATGTAGGTATACATGTATCGATCGTTCAGTTCATTAGCCAGAGAGTTATAAATAGCCTGTTATGAGATAATGGAAAAAGCAACATTAAAATGGTAATCATAAATCAAATTTTACTAATCTGAACCCAAAAATTATACATTTTATCAACATATGTATAGATATTAAGTATTTTGGTCAGATTCAGTAGAAGGATATTGAAAAATATTCGTTATTATTTATATCGGGGGAAGTAATCTATTGTCTCATTCAATATGAATGAGTGATTTATTATTATGACTGAGAATTTAAACTATTTAATGGAAATTATGTCTAAACTACAAGATGGGCGGATGTAGTCTGACCAATTATTGGGTTATACAGTGGATTCTATTTAATATTAATATAGTGCATATTACTATATATTGAGAATTGAGCCAACCGATCTGTTAAATAGACTTCTATTCATTGTGTATGAACTGATAATGTTATTGTAAAATAATCATGTATAGGGGATTATTGAAAACGACACGATGATGCTTAGGGATGTAGCAAATAATACGACGGAATTATTGTTTAATTTATATTATAAAGTTAGATTTTTACGTATTATGTTAACTTAGTGGTGATATGAGACGACGAAAATTGGGCGTAATACTCAGGGATGTCAAACAAAATTAATACGAACGTGGGGAAAAAACCGAAATCTGTTAACCGGTTTATTGTCTGATTTAAAAAAAAAAAAACGATTATTAATCACGGTTATCTGGGGTTTATTGGATTTATTTTTCCAACTTTAATATAATCGGCTTTTAACAACTATTCATATTTTGAACAGTGGTCAATGTCGTTGGCTTTCGTAATGAATCTCACGGGTTCACATCACAATAAAAACAGTACTTTTTCATTCAAAAGTATGTTATGTCTGAAAATCCATCATATCCGTCCAATTCTAAAGTAAGGGGGTGTAGTTAGAGCGATTAGTTAACCACTCGTTCTGTCTTAACCCTATCCTTCTATCCCTTCTCTCTTTGAAAAATAAGTATTTTAGCAACTGAAAAACAAACAGTTCTTGTAAAAAAATCGCGGCTTAGACAAAGAGAACGTGGTTGAAAAAAATAGTTTACGTATGCACCTATTATATATTAAAGTATTTTTTAATGTTTTGGAACATTAGTTGGTGTGGTAGTAAAATTGGTATTTAGGGAAAGTTCGACTTAAACAGGATAGTAGATAAACCGACCGGTTAGTTGATTTGCACGGTTAATTGCCCTAGGCAGTAAAATTGGTATAAGGGACTGTTCAATATAATTAAAATTCCAATGACAAAACCTCACACACTTGTGACACCGATAGTTAATTATGATACCTGGAAGACCTAATATGACGTCATGCTTTAAGGGGAAGATGGTGTAGATGGTCTTAGAAAATGCGAGAACATGTTTTTTGAGGAATGTTGGAATGTTGACATAATTGAGTTGGCCAGAAAAAAATTTGGCGACAAAATGTGACGATAAGGCAGTGGACAAAGAATTACAAAAATCATTCGAAGTGTCTATGAACTCCTAACCTGTGTTCGTATTTCGTCAGGATCGATGAATTCTGCAGCAAATAAAGTTAGCAGTCCAAGAAAATTTATAAAATAAATACGTATGATTATTTATTAGTTTATTTGATCGAAATAACTCAATTATTTTAACTGCATTGGACACTAAATTACTACTTAATATGAAAAATACAATGAAGGAATGATTTAGTCAGCAGTTATAAAAAAGAATCTTTGATTTAATTTAACATATTATTATAATATCATATACATGTTGATTTTGATGTTGTTTTATCTTCTATGCAGTCACGAAATTATGACTAGGTATAAAACAATTTAATAAGAATAGAATTATTTAATGAATATTTTCCTTTAATTAATAAACACATTTTGAAATAAATCGATAAGCTAGTGTTTACTAGAGCGTCACACATTTTTTTACGCAATTCAAGTAATTTAATTAAATGTTGTTTGAAGAACAATTTCCCTATAATAACACAAATGTATGTATAAAAATTGATGTGGGCAATATAATTAACTAGTTTTGTTTAAAATAAAACAAATTAGGGCATATAATTGAAATTACATCAATACACAAAAACATTTTTTAAATTGAAAAAAAAAACATTACAATGATTAATGTAGGAATCACAAGCTATTAGTATATAATGAAAATAACAAACCTGTCATAACAATCGATATTGTTTTTCGGTGACTTATAAAGCTCTTGAAAGCTTCTTTTGGTGCAAGAAGTAAATAAAGCTTAATTACTTAATCACAACACCCGTTCACTAGTATGAATCGTAGTTTATTGTATTGAAGTTTGTGCGATTCATTTATTTTAATTTAAAAAACGCTTTTGGCTATACGTAATTTACTTCGCGATGTTGTATGCTTAAAATTGAAATGCTAATAATACAGTACGACGTCTTAACACGCTGAGGTGTGGATGTCGACTGAACTAGCCGAAGAAGAACCAAAACATTTCTATGTGGGATTAGGAGGGCGTTAATGAAAACATTGTCAGGAAAAACACGAAAACTTGTGCTTATTTTTTTATCGTCTAATTGAGTATTATTTTTTTGATAACACTTTTAGCAGAATTATTGCATGTATTACGTTTTAATATTTTGCGAAAATAACACGTCAATAATAACCCACTAGTCATAATATTTGAGATATGTATAATATTTTAATCAAATGTTAATGCCATTATCAGAAGCTAATTGCGTTGATCGAGTTACAACGCCCATATGTGTATTTTTTTTTGACATCCAATATGTGTGGATGGATATATATTTATACATATTGTAATACTTTTTTAATTTGGATCTAATTGCATGGTCGTCTACGATGTTTTAATCTTCTCCATCAGCCTAATTGTACAAGTACACGTTATTAAAAATAATAATTATATACAGTCGATCAACATAGCCGAGCGATGCCTTATTTGCACTTACTGACCTAACAAGACCCCTTGGCCAAGCAGAAATATTCACCGAGTAATCATATCTTTTTCAAAAAAAAAATCACAGAATATTTCTACAATGAAAAATTAGTTTAAGACCTGGACAAGAAAATGCATATTACAAAGAGACTTTTCAATGTTTTTATTGAATTTTACTTTTATTTTATTTTTTACTTATTGAACACGAAATCCCCCAAAATTCATTGCATTTATGATTTCCTTGTATGCGGCTTCATATATATGACTATTTTCATTTGTCTCTAAAATAAAATTCCATTAACATTCATTAAATTTTCTTGTATGAAAACGGTTGGTAATGAATCCTTTATTTGAAGCTAGTCAAACGACTGTTCTAACATACCGAATATAGTGATACAGGTGGTGGGGGTATCCACATGACCAAGGAAACAGTTTATATTAGCTTGCTCGCTCATTTCACTGGTCGGATCACTAGACCGAGTACTGTTCTTTGGATAAAAATTGTCTGGTACTCGCTCTCGGCAGCGCAGTTTATCGCACATCACTGGGCAGCCAAGAGTTAGAGTAACTGTAATGGATCCATAAATACATTGATTTTTCTATATCTATCTATACAATATTATCATATTCAATTATGGAGACGAAATGAATAAAAGTGGTCTCTTACTATTTTCGTCAACTTATTATTATTTAATTTTTATAACCATCATTATTTGTTTGCATCTCAGTGACTTATACTTATTTCTTGTAAAAAAAAATTCTATTGAAGTTATCTACTTGAAAGTTCTCATGAGCTGCACAGGGATAGGACACATTTAAATAATATGCTACCCATATTATTTTGAAATGTGAATAAAAGCAATATAAACAAAAATGGCTTTAGTTTTCTCAAATTAAAGGATCATACGTGATAAACTCAAGGAGAATTGACATCACATATATCCACTACTTAGATTTCAGATCTGGACCTCAGCGGGCCACTTTATATTATGTATTAACATAATATTACAGAATAATCCATATACATTCAATTCTCTTTGTGAAAGATTTATTTTTACACGGTCAAATGTAATAGGAACTATCTTTTATTTATTCATATTAACCGTTTTTATAGATTTTTGCATGCCCGTTTTACTTGGAACGTATCCCCGTGTAAAAAAAGATGGCGAATCTATTTAATTGTAACATAAACGTTCTACTAGTTTTGAAAAAATAAGGTGTTGAAACTTATTACGGAAAGATTTTTTTGAAATCCATGCCTGTTCTCAATTTGAAGTATATGGCTTCCTAGTTAAGGTATCTCAACCTCTATTTTTCAAAGAGAGTAAGAATAAAAAGATGCGGCTAGAACAGGACTAGTGGTTAACTAATCGCTTTAGCTTTGCCCCGTTAATTTGATGATTAGAAGTTTTTGATTTTCAATATGAAGATTGATAGGTCAATGAAAGATCCAATGAAAAGGCTATAGATCGGTGTTTCAAACGTGGGATAAACATCCAATACCTTCCTAGAAAAAAATCAAAAGTTTTCAAAAGATATACATTTTTTTTATGTTGACTTAAAAAAATAAAAATGTTGAGAAAAAAGGTACTGGAACGTTGTCCCACCACGTTGCATGAGAAAAAACCCTGCGTTTTACATTCTTCATAGTCGTAAAAAGATCTAACAATTAACTCTAGCCCAGTGTCTGCCAATCTTTTTTACTTCACGGCACACTGATGAATGGGACTAGTACCGCGGCACACCAAATAAAAATGCTTTATATAAGGAAATTTATCTTTAAAAAAGAAAATGTGGAAAATGTGTCGCGTTGACTGCGATGTATGAACGTGACAAATATTTATTTGAATGTTGAATTTATTTAAAATTGAAGAAAATTTAAATGAATAGGCATTATTTAAAATTAACATTTTCTAAACTTCTTCCGACGCGGCACACCTGAGACTTCTTGCGGCACACAGTTTGGCAGACACTGCTCTAGCCAATAATCGCTGACACATCGTTGAATCGCCTGTTGTAATAATCCATTTGTGTTTCAGGCTTGTAGTGTATTGTTTGTTATTACAATACCTGCCAATAAAAGACATAATACTTTTAATTCACCTTATCTATCAAAAATGATAACTTAATAATTTATTTGCGTAAGTATTATGTATTCATGAGATTTGTATCGTAGCAATTTCAGCTAAGTATCGTCACACCTTAAATATCAAAGTAAAACCAATTAGGGTGTGATGGGCGGCAGTCTACACAGGGCAGCAAATATAATACTTATTTGACTTGTGCTTTTACAATGGTATTTTATATGTACACAATTTATTTCAAATTCAAAGACATTTATGTTTAGCTTTCTAATAAAGTTTATTTTCCACAATAAGCTAGCTTGTTTGTTTGTATCGAAATCATTTTTTTAATCGTAGTGTCACAAAAACAAAAACAATCGCTATTGTTTATCTTTTTTTGTCTTAATTGAAATCTCTTAATTGTTTTTTTTTAATAATTTAATAATTTATTTTCGGTAGTACCGGATTAGATAAGATCCGACTCTCCTACAATATCGATAATCGATTGTGGCTACTATAATATTTGCAAAATCTTATCTAAATAAGCACTTAAGAGATATGTTTTCACTGTGCAGATATTAATTGGCATTGAACTTAATCAGATATTTATAACGATAAAGCTGTTCCATAAAGATTGAAAATTTTCACAAAATTACAAAATTTTTGATTCAGCGTCTATATTTTACTCCATTGCATGCCATACACTGTTTGCCAGTGATTTCCTTCACCCGACAGCTCCACCACATTGACGCATTTGCAAAGTTCCTAAGACCATATTAGTCATTGAAGAAGACCGAACTCAAATATTGCATGATACAAATATACATGAAAACTTGTTACGTATCCTAAAATCCTTCTGTTTCAAATTAAAGGTTTTGTGATTCATCTATGATATCCTCAGGAATTCTCCTCGCTTCCTCGCCTCTCTATTTACGTTGCTTATGAAGAGACTTTTACAACATATAAAAACATGCAAAACACCTGAGTCTGATCTGAATATGCCATATACTATGGAGACCATACACGAACTGTTTTTATAAATTAAATTAAATTATTATTCATATTCATGTCAAATTCAAGTGATGAAACTTATTGACATGTCATTATGTGAAACAATGTATGTTTTACGATCAATATCTTCATGTTTAACCTCAATATCATTTTTGTTTTATATTCAATAAATACCTTTGTCTATAGGTAATATAATTTTTAACAGCCGAGTGAAAACATACCATTGTTTCTATTTACAGAAATCGTCTATTATTTATGATATATATGTTAAATATTTTCTCTATTGCAAAAATAATAATAAGTATTTCATTATTTACTTGAATGGCGTAAGCTGTCTATTATTTGTGGAAATATGTGTAGTATGTTAACAAAAACTTTTTTTAACAAATAATCACGTTTCGCTCATCGTGTGCATTTTCAGGGCCTTGAACTTTGATTTTTTTCTTTTAACCATGTCCGCTCCCAATGTGGAGCATATGGACTCCTAATGGAGTTGATGGAAGTGGAATCCAAAGAGAGTAGGGATAGAAGGATAAAGCTAGGACAGGACTAGTGGTAAGCTAATCGCTCTCGATACGCTCCGTTCATGGGATAGGATGGGTGGGAGAGGGGAATTCAAGACATCACATACATTCATGCCTTCGAACAGAAATTCATAAATCGATTTAAAAATCAATTTATAAAACTGTCCGTACCGGGATTTGAACCCGTGTCCTCCGTAACCGAAGCCAACAATGCTGACCGCTCGGCCACAAAGGCGGCAACATTATGTACAAACATTTTGTTTGTACTTTTATTCATGCTTTTTAGTTGATAGTTAATCCTATAATTGTTATATGAATTAATTCACACAAATGACTTGCCTACAAAAACAAACAGTTTACAATATTAAATAGGTACACGTTTCAACATCATATTCGGAAAACACACTTAATTCGATCGAAACAGAAAATTAAATAAATGCAGGATATTTCGAAAAGCGGTCGACAATAGCGTAGTATAGTTTAGAACGAAGCGGATATTTGGTAATGATTGAAAATTAAAGGAAGCGTTCAAAAGAAAATTGTTGCAATACGAACGTTTTTCAATACGAGACAAACAAGCATTTACAACATACATTAATACTTATTTATTAATAAAATTCAATCTAACGGATGCCACATAGCTATTAATTTTTTTAATAACGTTTTCAATTTAAAATTTGGCGATTTTTATTGCGTGTACATTATTTTTAATATACTACGATTTCTATTAATATTAGTAGTAGGATGTGAAAAAAATATTATGGAAATTGTAAGTCAATATTTGTGTAGCTTAGAATCATAACTCACATTTTAAGAAAATCTCAACAAACCATAAGAGTACTATTTTTTAATGTCATAATTATTACTATAAATATTTATGCAGATTAAAAAGTAAGACTTTTTAAAATGAAAAATATACAATTAACTATGAAAAATGTAGATCGTCAATTGGCTTATTTTAACATCTCATTTAATTAATTTTAAAATGTGAGCTCGACACCAATAGTGGTGATCTTTGGCAGTGGTTTTAACATTATAGTATTTTTTAAAACACAACTATTTTTTATACATGTATTATTGCATTTGGATTCATTTGGTATACTTAACTCAAAAATTTCAAAAATTCAAAATATGTGCTTTAATTCTAAGCGCTACATTTGTCCAAATATGAACATTTAAACCAACAAAAAGAAATAACATTCGCTTGTCAATATAAATAACGAAAATTTATTTTATTCAAAAAAATAATATTAAATTAAAAAATGATTTAACTTTAATTAAAAATATATATGTATACATGTTCATTGAAAGAGAGTAGTAGGAATAGAAGAATATAGCAGGACAGGACTAGAAATTAACTTATTACAAATCTTCAGGTCCATGGTGCAACGGTCATCTTCGTTGGCATCCGTGACAGACCTCACGGGTTCGAGACATTTAAAAAAAATCTATGAAGATGGATATTTGTAGTGTTTTTACTCCTCGACATGAACTCAAGTGACCTGTTAAACTTGTATTTTAAAATCTATTCTGCAAGATAACAAAATCATCTTTCACTTTTTATGATGCTGATTAAAATATTTCTTCAATAATGCAGATACAATGATATATATATTTTTTTAATTAGTCATACAAACAAACAAGCTATGTGCCACCATATTAGCGGTCGTTGAATTAAACAACAATGAAAAAGAACCTGTATTTAATAAATTTTATGACCTCTCCAAATGGAAAGAGAAGGCCATTAAATAGCATTCATTTCATAGTATTTGAGTGTGAATAATCAACCGTTATCGAACCTAATAAATGATCTTCATGGTTGAATCTCTGCTGCGGTAAATGACATCTTGACACTTCTGACAACCATTTACGTCAACATATGGACATTTATTATGCTTATTAATTAAGCAGTAAGGTTATTTGCAATTGAATGTAAGTAAATTGGGTTATTCTTTTGACTAGTTTTTGTTTTCTGTATGTAGCCTAGTGATTCGCAACTTTTTTGTTACCATGAACCAACTCGGTGGCGGATTACTCAATAAGCGAATAAGGCGCACGGCACGCTTGGGTCCTCCGAATCTTAGAGGCCTCAAAAAAGCACACATGATAAATGATCAATATAATATTTTTAATTCAGGTTTCTATATGAATATTTATTTTACATGGAACGCTTTTTGAGTTATCCGAAAATTGGGGCCTCCGAGTTTTTTTTGCGCCTGGGGCCGCCACTGGAACCATTACAAAGTTTCTGAAGTTTCGCGGAACCCCTGAAAAAGATTCATTCATCTCAAATTTAAACTGTTTTGAATTATAATAAAATTTATATATTTTTTTAAATTGTTACGACAACAAAAATGAATGTCTATTTTGTAACCAATTTATTCATTCTTGATCTATGGAATTCAAAAGAGCCATGATATGACATAGACTGTTTATATGTTTGTCTCAAAGTTTGAGTTCTGTTGAAAAATACCACTAGTTCAAGGCAAAGAAAAAGAATCATTCCGGAAAAAGACTACAGTAATAATATTTGTTTTAATTCCCACACCTCCATTCGAGTAGATATGTGCAAATTCATTTCAAAATTTAAAAAAATACTAGTTATTTAAAAAAGTGTCTGAAAATTGTTATATTTAAAATGTCAAAAAAAAATTGTCTAAGCAACTCAATAGTAAAACTAAAATTATGTTTTTTTTTGCAAATTAAGGTTTATTTATAATTACTGTTAGAAATGCACTTAACTCGCTAGTATATTTATAAAAATTCTAGATTTTTACTAGCCACGTGAGAAGCTTAAAAGCGATCCATGTCCGCTCCCAATGTGGAGCATATGGACTCCTTCCTAATGGAGTTTATCTCAACATAAGTATTTCTACGAGAACTGATTGTTAGTCAGTTGTTCAACCTCTCTTTTTCCAAAGAGAGTAGGAATAGAAGGATAGAGCTAGGACAAGACTAGTGGTTGGCTAATCGCTCTCGATACGCCCCGTCTATAGGATAGGTTGGGTGGGAGGGGGGGAATACAAGACATCACATGCATCCATGCCTTCGGACAGAGATACATAAATCGATTGAGAAATCAATTTATAAAACTGTCCGTACTGGGATTCGAAACCGTGACCTCCGTAGCCGAAGCCAACGACGCTGACCACTTGACCACACAGGCGACAAATTTTATTATATTGACTTAAAATCAGTTTACAGTTTCATTTTAATAAACATTTTGACAAACGAATATTGTGAAGTCTATAAACCTATGGTAACGATGTTGATCTTGGAAAAGCAAATTAAATTTATTATGTTTGATGAATATTAAATACCTATCGACGCATGAAAAAGTCGATGAGGAACATAAACTTTAAGTTATTCGTAAACATCGATCGACCTCATTGAATTACTAATTTTCTTCTAAACACACCGCTGCGGTGTTAAAATACGTTTCATTTTTTATACGTGAATGCAACTATGTTAGAACATATTATCAAAAATATAATGATGACACTATTTAAAGACTTAAAATCAGGGGTGGGCTTGGAAGAGGCTTGCGCGAGCCCCCTTTTTAAATTTGACTAGGGCCGGAAAACCCCTTGTTAATTTAAGAGAAAAGAATATTCTCAGATCAAATTAGAAAATAACTGCAATTTCTGACATGTATATTAACTACGACAGCTTCAGTATCGAAGTAGTACATTATGAGTTTACGGTAAATTGCATATTGTTACATATTAACTTTTTCGTTGCCGTAAATAATTAATAGTAATTACCTAGCAGGCCGGCTGTTATTTGCGACTATTAATTTAATTACTTATTGACGAGATAACTCGTATTTGGCATATTGAGCACGAAAAAATTCACGAGATATCTCGTATGTGGCAACCATCGAGTTAAAAGTGTATTAAGTAACAATCGAATGCTTATTTAATTGTTCAGGAGAGGGAAAAATATATGTCTCTTGTAAAATTTATAATGAAAATTTTTCATGTTATATAACATATACAACGGTGGCCTACCAATACGTTAACAAGGGTTTTTTTTTTAAATATCATTGCAATTCTCGGTGTTCTGGGGAAAGAGTGAATATAGCAATCGATTTTAACTTAATACACTTATAACATGTAGCAATATACAATTTACCGTAAACTTTTACTACTGTGTATACTTAAGATGTCGTAGATAATGTATATGTCAGAAATTGCAGTTATATACTAATTTGATCTGAGAATATTGTTTTCGCTTAAATTAACAAGAGGCTCGCACGAGCCCCTCCAAGCCCCCTCCAGCCCACCCCTGGATATATATATATATATTATGGAAAGTATTAACTCTTATACCTATTCAAACGAAAAACATATTTTTTTCTTCAAGGTTTAGGTTTGCCCGCTTTGGTCTAGTTGGTTAGAGCTTCCTCGACCGATCAGGTGGGTCCGGGTTTGATTCCCGGTAAGGTCAATGTCAAATTGGATTTTTTTCAATTTCAATTTGAGATCTAAGACATGGGTGTTTGTGAAGTCAATTCTCCTTGCGTTAATCTCATGTGACTTTCAAAAATTCTCATCGAGTATATTTCGAATGATCTTTCAACTTAAAAAATATTTGACGCAATGGCGTAATCTGTAATGTCAATTATTTATTTAAAATTTTAAAATAAAAATAACAATAAAAATAAATATGATAGGGTAAAAATATCAAAGTATTTTTTACCCTATTAAAATGGAGTTCTACGAAGTAAATGCCAAATCAGTATATTTATTTATGATATTTTAATTAAATTCACTTTTTCTAATGTGAATTTGTTACTTTTTCTCATTACGTGTATTTTTGAAAAACTCTAAAATGCATTAATAACGTACATACATGGAACGTTGTCGTATTATATTTGTGTATTTAGGTATTCTGAAGACGTTTGGATACTTAATTCATTTTTGGAAAAAATGTGACTCGTAACGTTTTCGAAATACATGATTCAATTAACACAAGTGGCAAATATAATATAATATTTTTTTCCTCCTAAACCAATACAATTTTACTCATTTTAAATTGCTTGAAAATTTTGCATCTAACACTTGAATGCACACATGCGACAACGTGGGAAATGGCTAAAAGCAAAACAAACAATAAATTAATTATGGGACAAAGTGTGATTTTTTCTACACCAAGGTTGCGTTTACACATTCAAGTGTTATTTTAATATTTTACTGACATGTTTGAAAATTGAATGCATTAGTATTGATAATTGAATATATAGTGATAAGGTTAACATGACATATATAACAATTCACGAACATCTAATTTAGAAGGTTAAATAAAGTTTACTGATATTATTTGTAATTTTTGCCTTCGAATATATCAGGGTTAGAGAAAAAAAAATTCCGTCGAGATATTCCTTACATTTAAATAATATAAAACAGTAAAAAATGATTTCAAAGTGATTTAATTGAATGTCGAAGATATCATTGTTTATTTATTATTTCAAAGTGCACTTAATTATTAGCCAGTCGATCAGGTCAAGTATTTAAGACGTGACATTGATTGTTCTAGTGTACGCGACACATTTATTTTAAAAAAAACTTTTTTTAGTATATATTGTTGATAATTACATATGATATCCTTCAATGGATTGGTAAATAAAGACTCTTTATTCTTTTTCGTGTTTCTGATTGGCTGTAGATAACTCACTACAGTGATAGTTAGAACTTCCAGCTCGGCTTAAACCAAAACCGGTAACCCGATTTTTACCTGTTTTAAGAAAAACCGAAAACCGGTTTTTATTTTTAACGTCGTTTCGCCTTAAGTACAAATGACTGTTATTCAAATGCTAGTGGAGCAGTGGTCAAAGTCAGGGGTGGGCTTAAGAAGGCTCGGAATGGCTCGCGCGAGCCCCTTGTTAATTCAAAAGAAAAACATATTCTCAGATCAAGATATTATCTACGACAGCTTCAGTATACATTTACACAGTGGTACATTTTTAGCCATTTAGATTGATAAGTTTACGTTAAATTGCATATTGCTACATATTGTAAGTGTATTAAGTAACCATCAATTGTTAATTAAAGTGTTGTGTATAATTGCATAGGAGTGATAAAAATCACTCCTTCCCCAGAACACCGAGAATTGCTTTGAGATTAAGCGAGCCCCTTGTTAATTTATTGGCAGCATACCGCTGGTCAAAGTCGTTGACTTCCGTGACGGAACTAACAGATTCAAATGCCAGAACGAAAAGGAGGTTCTTCAATAATTCAGTAATTTAAAAAATTCGTCCTTCCATTCCAATCTTAAATTAACGAGACATACATAGTGAAAGCAATTTGCTGACCATAAGTTCTATATTAGCCCTATTCTTATATCCCTACACTCATCGTAAAAAGAAAGTTTCAGCAACTGGGTAACAAGTAGTTCTCGTAGATAAAAAAACTTTGCTTCGATAAACTTCATAAGCAGTTCATATGCTATATATTAGGAGAGGACATGGTTGAAAATAAAAGTTAATCTACTCTTGCACCTTATTAGTTCATATAAGCGTAAGCAAATAATTAAATAATATGTATTTTTTTGGCTTATTGGCTTTTCGAAAATAATTCCGATTTGAACAGGTTAGCCGGTTTATTTAATAAAAAAAACGAAAACAAGTAAGTTGCTCAGGACGATTAATTGGATGCTCCAGTGCAGTGATGCAGAACCTTTACCTTCTAACGGGCCGCATAAAACAAATTTTCGTGGGTTCGGGCCGCAAAGAAAAAAAAGATTTAAAGTACGCTCAGTCCTTTTTTACACGTAGCATATGTACGTTCCATGTAAAACAGCTTTATAAAAAAAAAACGTAAACAAAGATTAAATGAATTTAGAAATTTTAAAAAGGGCCGCATGCGGTCCGCGGGCCGCGGTTTGTGCATCACTGCCCTAGTGATAAGGGTTTCCAATCCTTTCAGTGATATTTTTCCTCTTTGATAATGTCACTCACTATTGTCAGTTTGATCCCTAATTAATTGATTCCCGCATACACAATATCTACAAATATAATTAAGGAAATATGTTATAATAAACAATACGTATTTTTTTTATCTAACGCAAACTATAAAAAAGTAGTTGCCAAAAATATTAAAGTACAATTTGTTAAGATAGTAATGTAATATGTAACACTTTGTAAGGTTAATAATGTGCACTCTGTTCTTTGGAAGTTGCGTTTATTGCGTAGTATTTTTTAATATAGTTTATTCGATTTCATAGTTTAAATGACGTGGGAGTTTGTGATGATGCGAAGAATCCACGACCAGCAGAACTGGCGCAACGGTGAAAGCATCCGACTGAATTTTAAAATTTTTCGTCGATCGATTACGGCACTGGGATTAACTAGGCCAAATCCAGTGGCGAGTATTAGCAGTTAAGTTAGGTTTAGTTGCTGTGGTTAGATGTTAGATAATAGCAAATAACACCAGAACGCAGAGTGCGAAGGTTTTTTGAACCACGCCTTGACGTAGGGCTGTCACTTAGTTTTCATTATATTATAATAGTTGTATCAAAGATTACAAACCTTTAGTTGAATCATACATATTGTTTACTGTTATTTTAGTATGATATTTGTTTCATATGATTTTTGTAGTAAATGAAAACACACGAAACCTTTTTTTTAGCTCTTCCCGGATTTTCCCGTGGCCCCCCAAAACTGTACTGTGGCTACCCTAAAATTATTATTTTTTTGTGGTCCCCTTGGAACATGCTGTGCCCTCCAGTAAAGAAACCGTGCTCTAGATCAGAGTTTCTCAACTAGGTTCAAAGTGGGACAAACGATAACAAGTCAAAAACACTTAAATGCACAGACCCTAAAAAAGATCAGGCGAATGAGATAAAAATTTTGCCACTGACGACTGACTTGGGCGATATTGAAAAATTATTGGCTTAAAACGCAATTTACAGAATTGTGTCACCTAAGTTCTTTTGCCGATAATGGGTTGATATAATATTTCTTTGTATCAGTAGATGTCTGTAAAAAGAAAAAAAATGTAACATTTTTAAGTATGTAAATAAGTGTATTAACAAGGATCAATAATAAAAACGTCAAGATATATTAAAACATTTTTTATATTTGTAGTGTCGTGGCATATATTTATTTTTCTAAATACAAAAAAAATATTAAACCATAAAATTCAAGTACTTGCCAAATATTATATGCAGTCAAACTGATGAAGATACACAAAAAACTTTGCAATGTTTTTAAATATACAGAAAAACCTCGATTACCCGGAATAATTGGGGATGAAGGTAGTCAGGATAAGGGAAAATCCGGATAATCGAAAAAAATCATAATTGACAAAGCAGGACATGTATGCACATTCAGTATAAAAAAATATTTGTATATATACATAGCTTCAGTATTTATTTATGTTTTACTTAAGAAATTTAAGTATTGATTTTTCGTTAGTGCAACTAGCTGTTCTTTTTGAAACTGCCAAATCGCGAATACTTTCAAGATATATAAGTTATCCTGAGTTACACTATTATTGGCTCTCAAAACACTTCATGGCGACATCTAAGCACTGAAAAGCCTTAGAATATGCAGGACCAATATCTCTTTCTTCACAAATCTCTTCTTCGTCTTCTCGATCTTGTTCATCTGAGACAAATATTTATTTACTTATTTTCTCGCATAGCAATTTAACCATTCGGTTGCACCTTCTTCGTCACATTCAGCACATATTGAAATTTGTGCTATTGCTTCCACAATGTCTCTTATAACAATTTATATTGTGTTACTTGAACTCTCTAATAGTCTTTTCAAGATTTTCTCACTGTTGACACATCTAAGGAGTTCTAACTCTCAGAAGTTTTACCGTTAACATTTTATTGATCTGGTTTTAAACATTCTATTGATGGGTGAGATACTGCATTGTCTAGTAATAATGTTTTTCCTCTTTTATCTACGTAGTTTTGATTTGGAATGATTCATACCATTGTTTAAAAATTTCACCATTGTTTTTTTCTCATGGTAATAATCAATCAGAATACTTTACATATTTTGAGCTATCCGGATAATCGAAAATCCAGATAATCGAAGTCCGAATAATCAAGGTTCTACTGTATATGTATGTATATTTAAGTGAAATTACGACAAAAGGTTAAATATTTTCGATGCAGTGACATCTATTGAAAATAACAATTATTTACATTTTACAATACACAATCGATTTATGAAAGTCTTAAGAATCAATACATATTTCAAAAATAAATAAACTTTATAATGAAGTTGGTAACCCTACTATCGATATGCCGCTGAAATGTACTTAACTCAAATACCACGTGCTATGGTATGGCCAATAGTTCATTTTACCGGTTTAATTCAATTGCTTATCATTTTCATATTTGTTATTATTAACAATACTTTGGTTTTTTTAAGTGTTATGAAAACAGACGTAAAAAATTTAAAATTGAAATCAAATTTAATGATAAATAATACAATACATTCCTAAGTAGATATATTTTTTAATATCTAGTTTCCGAAAAACATGTAAGAGCTATAGATTTTGGTTTCCAGATTACTTGGAAACAATATTTCAATTTTCAGATCAATAAATCAATTTATCAATAAAGCCATTTTTTTATTTCATGCAAGCTCCAAATGTGGAGCATATGGTCTACTATTGGAGGTATCTCAACATAAGTTTCTCTACGAGAACTGATTGTAAACTTGTACTGATTGTAATGACTACTGGCAGTAAACCGGCAATATATCTTATATATAGAAATGAATGTTTGTTTGTTCGTACTTTATGAGTTGCCACACCGTTCATCCGATTGCAATAACACTTTAACAAACTTTTTGCTGGCACTTTCGGGACGGTTATAGGCATAGTAAAATTAGATTACAGTAGGTCTTATATATAAACATCAATGTTTATATGTCTGCCATACAGTTCATTTTGGCAACGTATGCTTGCACTTGCGCGAAGGTTATAGTACAATTAACATGACCATAGACTATCAGACGCCAAACGCCAAACAGACAGAAAAAAAACATGCACTTCAATAAACACAATTAAAACACAAACACTTTCTTTCTTTGAGTGGCATTGCAACATTTGCCGGGTACCGGCTAGTCTATAATATTATTAAATAAATTCAGTATTCAGGCCATTTAATTACCGTAAATTGCGTTTTAAACTAATAATTGTTCAATATCGTCTAGGGCGTCAGTGACAACGTTATCTCATTCGCCTAATATTTTGCAGGACCTTTGCATTTTAGTATATTAACTTGTTATCGTCGAACTCAGTTGAGAAACGCTGATCTAGATAACTGCCCGTAATCACACAATTTTATTTTAATATAAGGATAGTCTCTGATTATATATTACTATTTTTTAACCGCATTTAAGGAATTCCTTTATAGAACATACTACGAGAATAATTTTTAAAAAAACCTTCTTCTGTGAACTTTATAAATTGTCGGTTACAATTTTATGCCTATTTATGGGTCAATATGCTTGTGGTATATTTAAATATTTTTTTTGTAAATAAACATGAAGTCGTTGTTAAACTGAATTATCATATATACAAATTTGTCAATACTCGCTACGAATAATGTTTAATAAACATTACCATTATGTCAGGTCCATTACACATAGCACTCATGTATGAAAAATAATTGCGAGAGCAATGGTCTCACATTTCCCAACAATCATTTTTACAATGCTAATATGACCAATTGCCAAAAGCGTAACAAACACGATACCAGTTGACACTATTGCATATTTTACCAAGTGTAAGTAATTTCAATAACAATGGATAAATACACTATGGGGAAATTAGAATAATACATCCGTGAAAAAATGTTATTTTTGTATCTGTATGTATTTAAATATATGCAGTGCTTTTTTTAAAGAAAAAACAAAGATACCGAAACTCTTTTCTAATCTGTTTTCGTTCCCAATGTGAACCATATGGCTGCCTCATGGAGGTATCTCAAGTGAAGTTTTTTTACGAGAACTGTCTGTTACTCAGTTGCACAACAAAAGAGAGTAACGATGGAAGGATTAAGAAGTACTAGTTGTTAACTAATCGCTCTCGCTTTGCTGTTGTACTGTGATTCAAACCTGTGAGATTTGACACGAAAGCCAACGACATTGGCTACTGCGCTATAGACCCGATTGTTGGGAGAAGGTGTTGTAAATAAGAGAATTTTGAAAAACAAAATAAAATATGAAGCATTAGAACTCTGGGTCTGGTCTCAAAGTAAATCGATGGATATGGTATTGTTTTGAAGATAACATTCAAAAGGAATTTAAGGTAAGAACAAATAGTCAATGAAAAAAAATCTATAATAACTATTTTAAAGCAAAAAATCAATATCGATTTGAAGCATTAAAAATTGTGAGAAGAAAGGTGCCGGAACGCCGTCCCACCGCGTCACAATGGATTATGCAAACATCTTCCTGTCGAAAGAAAACTGCAATAGTATATTTTTCTAGTTATACTTTTGTTGCGTTATAGAAGAGAGGTATTCAAACATAATGAGTAATATTACTGAAAACATCAAAATTTCGACTTATCGTTCAATGGAACTATACCATTGATTTATTATTATACAATCAATATATTATAAATAGAAGTTTAACGCGCCACAAAAATAATACAAACATCGTGTTGTTTTGGCAGTATATTCTAAGAGTACTTATTAGTCTTAAATTAAAGTCATTTTTTTTATTTAGAAACAATCATATACGAAAATACAACACGCACAAAGTGAGAGTATGAAATTTATTATACAACTTCCTAATCATTTTAATACTTGAAAAAAAATTAAGCCTCTAATTTGGAATTGTTTATAATATCACTGTCATGTTATATACTTATTTTTTTATGTCGTCCGTTTACAGATATATGATTGTGTTTCGAAGTAATCTTTATACGTACGTGTCTTAAAATAATTGTCAATCAAAAACAAAATGTATGTATATTAAAATAAAAAAAAACGTAGAGAACGGTAAAGATTTTACCGATAAAGTTCAATTTCCACAAGTTTTACTTTGATTGCGTAGCCCTGTATTTTATCAATACCGGTATTACAAACAACAAAAAAATGGCCAAATGGGATGGCAATACCGGACAATAAACCACAATTAGTATTTTGTTATTCCATATAAAATTCCGTCTTAAAAATATGTTAATCGTAAACGAGTGATTTTCGTAAATAACTTGCGGCTTATTAAAATAATAATAAATCATTGAAGACTCGTCAATTTTGGAACCTGTGAATATTGATTTTAAATACAGTGGGTTCTTTACTTACACGGTTAATGCGTTCTAAAGCAGTATTCCCCAACCTTTTTACACATGCGGACCGGTAAAAAAAGGAAAAAAAATTGCGGACCACTAATAATGAAATAAAAATGGTTTTTTTTAATCTTATATTGTTACAAATGGACATAACTATACAACTTATTTCAGTTGATAATGCTCGAAATGAGCGAAACCGGTCCTGACCTTTTAAATAACGTGGAATAAATTTCAAAGGAATATTGTTTTTTTAATTATATAATGCCTTTCCACCGAGTATTCACAGTGAACACCTAAAAGTGAAAATAATTATGTATTATGAAATTATTGGTATATTTAGTTAGGGTTTTTCATCTGGGTTCATTATCAAAGAGCAAATATTTATGACTGTTGATTCTGAAAAAACCAGCGACCATCGTGTCGCACACAAAAAAAAAAATACAACAAAATAAGTATCCGCAATAAACTAAACTTTACAAATTTGATGCCGGATTTTAGAAGTGTGAGTAATATGTAACCGCACAAAAATGGCCAAGAAACAATATACGGAACACATTATTGATGTCTTCTTATTTAACAATAACTGAAAATACAAGTAAACGTGCAGGCGACAAAAAATCTTATATTAAACATTTTTTCATGGCAAATTTCTTGAAATTTGACATATTGTTTGCGGCCCGGCGGAATGTCTCGTGATAAACTGTGATGTTTCTTTACATCCAAACTTCGATTTAAGTTAATTTTCAATACAGAAATTCCACAATTTTTGTATTTTTGAAATCGGTATTTCAGTATTACAATGACATTACGAATATCGGAATCCCGGTTTTGGTAATATCGCTATTGCAATCCCTATCCGTAAAAGTAGACGTGCTAATTTATTATTGGTGTCATAATCGAACAGATTTTCCTTTCTCAACGTAAAATGACAGTTTTTAACATGTGAAATAAGTGTATATTATTCAAAATAGTCTTAATCTTCTTTATTATGTATTAGTAAAAAGCTGTTAAATCATTTTTATTTTGCTAGAGCTATAAACAGCGGTGGGCTGTCAATACGTTAACAAGTGGCTCGCTTAATCTCGAAGCAATTCTCAGTGTTCTGAGAGAGGAGTGAATATTCTTATCACTCCTATGCAATATTAAATAAGCAATCGAATGTTACTTAATACACTTATAATATGTATCAATGTGCAATTTACAGTAAACTTATCCTTGTAAATAGCTAAAAATGTATTATTGTGTATACTGAAGCTGTCGTAGAAAATATATAAATTAGAAATTGCAGTTTTATACTAATTTGATCTGAGAATATTGTTTTCTCACAAGTTAACAAGGGGCTCGCCGGCCTCGGTAAAATTCAACAAGGGGCTCGCGCGAGCCCCTCCGAGCCCCCTCCAGCCCACCCCTGGCTATAAATACAAATGTAACTAGCACATTTTATTGCGCATTATAATGTATACATAGATAAACAGCTTAATTACTTATACTAGTCAACGATATTGTAATGGTTGTAGAAATTCGTGTTAAATATTATACTAGCTTGACTTGGTGATTTACCTGACAAGTGGCGTAGCGCCCTCAATATTATGATTGATGATTAATTGAAAATTTAACTGCAATTTTTAATGTGTTCTTAACGATGGATTAAAACTTTTGAACCGAAATGTAGGTATTTATTTTTAACTAGTTTATTTTTAATAGTGGAAATGCGCTCCGCTGAAAAAGATGCAAAGTCTTGTCTTAATTTAGAATTTGGCTGCTTTTAGATTGAATAAAGACACCTCAACTTTGATTATGATTGATTACAAACTCAAATACTTAATATCAATTAATTCTCTGATAATAGGTCGTTTTTAAAAAACCACACAAATTTTATTTTTTCACGTTTATATTTTATTGTCTGGCAATTTAATACTTTCATAATACCCAATAATTTAGTCATACGCGATAATTATAATCCACCCGATTAGTACATTACAACTAATTAATGTCATAAATTCTCGCTGTCACATCAATTAGGATAGCAATAATTATACTGTGCGAATACACTTTTTTGTTTGTACATAGACAATGCAAGCCGTTCGCTGCCCGTCAGTTAAAACCAGAAGATGCTGCAAGGCGAAACTCGGGTCGTTATCGACAAAATTTATGCAAGTGTACAGAATAAAAATAATCAAATTCTTCCCTTAAGATTGAAAATAACATTATAAACTTTTTTATTTTATTTTATAATATATACATAAATTGAATGATAGTACATATAAAGTGAGTTACCTTTTAACAACCCGTGGTCGAGGAGTCAATATTGTTGGCTTAGGTTGCGAAGTCATGGTTTCAAATCACAGTACGGACAGGTTTTTCAATCGATTCATGGATTTTTTTTAACGATAGCATGGATGTCTGTGATGTCTAAAATTCCCTCCTATCACTTATCTAATCCGTAAAAATGGAACATAGCGAGAGCAATAAGCTGACCACTATTATTCAATCCCTACCCCGTTTAAAAAAGAAAGGTAAAGCAGCCGAATAACAAACAATTCTGTTGAGGTATAATCCATTATGGTTCTATATGCTCCACGAATAAGTAATTTATACACAGGTGATATTAATATGTGACGGCTTATTTTATCATTTAAGTCATCCACTCGAAGAATTACAAAAAGCTACAACAGAAGATATTGGAGAAAGTTACATTCGTAAAAAATAAATTGTCATGTAAACTACTTTTTCCATATTTCTTATCAGCCCCTGACTAAGGAGTGGTATGTCAACAACCATCTCCTCTACATTTTATATCGAGGGCAGAAAAACGTAAACGACAAGAATTCCTTAAATACGCTTAGTAATATTTGGTCAATTACAGTTTTTATTTTTGCGAACGTATCCTAAGAATTCGCTACCAATAACGGTAGCAAATCATGACACCTGACGAAGACTCAAAAAAACCGTATATTGAGCTTCGAGAACAGATGCTTGCTTCGGATAATGGGGGTGAGGTGGTTTGATTTTGTGAGTAATTCGGAGATAAGGGAACGTGTAAGATAGCGCCCCGTTACGTCAGTGGTTATGGAGAGATGTTGGAACTGACTGGTTCACCTCAAAAGCCTCAATCCTGCCTGCTTCTTCATGGGAGGAAGCAAAACAATTGGCGGGAGACAGGGAAATATGGAGGTGCCGCGTGGCGGCCATATGCTCCACATAAGGAGCGAATATGGTCAAAGAGAAGAACAATTATAAGAATAAAAAATTATGAATTGTCGCTTACGCTTTTCTTCAGATTGTGGGTCGACATAATGAGTAACGTAATATAACCTAACAATAGAATAAGTTATCAATTTTATGTTAAAACTGAATCCAACAATATATTATACTGTTCATCATGATCGAAAAGTAATGTGCGAAAAATATAGCAAAACATGTTAAAAATGTGTCAATGGCTGTTAGCGGTTTGTTGAACGTTTTCAAGTTCAAAGTCAAACCGTTTTTGATACGGTTGAAGAAATTTAAATTTCCGGCTGGCCATAAATCAAACTTACAACTGGTTGTTGCTAGAACGAGGTAAATGAGTATTTCATAATCCTACCTCGATCAAAGAAAGTAAGTATCGAGCTATTGAGGTGACCAGCTGTTCTTTGATTGAATTCGTGGTTCCGCGTTCCGAAACAACGCATTATCATTATTATCATTTATTGCAGATTGGTAAACATTACGTATAAGTTATGTGCGAGTCAAGAATTTTTTTTTCCCGAGAACAACAACAAAGAAAGTAAAAGATTTGGCGTAGTTATTTTACCTTTTGGGAATATTTTGATGTATCCCCTTGAAATACATCTTTTTTTATCAACTACGCAGGGCTGTGGAGTCGGAAAAACCGGAAAAAAATAATTTAAAGATATTGAAAAATTAGTAGTCTATTCATCATATTGATTGGTGAAATCTAATAGAATCCATTTTGTAAAATGATCTGATGGTCAGGGACGTCCCGTAGGGCATAGGCGAGTAGGCAGTTGCCTACGGGCGGCATGTCATAGAGAGCGGCAAATGATCACAGTTTTTTTTTATAACTGAATATTTTTGATACACGAATTTGGCTTAAAATATATATATGATTCCTCAATGTATTTGATAAAAAAAATGTCGACAACATTTTTAATGGTAATAATATTATGACCATTAGGTAAATAGTAATTAAATTTATCGCAAAAATCTTCTTTAAAAATGACATTTACCGATCTCAGCACTATAGGCGGCAGATAAGATAATTTTAAAAAAAATAGTAAAAGCGCTATTTTCAACTCTACCTAGGGTCGGCTCATAGCCTAGAAACGTCACTGATGATGGTATACAGATATGTTGGTTAAGCAGAAACATTTGACAAAATCAATTCGGAGTCGTCTTATTTTTACTCGACTCCACAGCCCTGGAACAACGTGCATAGCATTTCAGGTGGTAACCCTGTTTATCGAAAGGGATACGTTTCGGACATGGTTGCGATTAGGATTTGCAATACCGGTTATTATGTTTGTATTTCAATACCGAAATATCGGTTTAGAAAATAAGCCAAAATTGATTTTTTAATAGAAATAAACCTTTAAGTACATATTTTAATAAAATTGTTCGCATTTAGAGGATCCCATTCAATTTTGCGATTTCGAAATCCCGGGATCGGTATGGTAGCTATCGCAAGATTTCGGGGTTGAGAATTTCTTAGCAAAACCCGAAAATTTATAGTATTTTGGATTTGAAAGAGCTAAAAAATGGGTCATGTTGACATTTTAGGGAAAAAGTATTTGAAGTTTTCCTTTTTTTTTCCTCGGTTAGCTAAAAAAAACGAGTAGCGGAGAGATTTTGGGGAAAAAACGAGTCACCAAAACTTTTCTCAAATTATACACGATTAATTATACACGTTGAGTGCCCAATCCCGGGATCACAAAAAAGCTCCGAGATTGGATACCCTATTCGCAATGAATTGATATATTTAACATTTGCTTAGAGTTGACAAGCTTTTCAATTATATATTTTTATTTAAACCATAAGTTGTTATATGGAAATAACCTATTTATGATTATGATACATTTTGATTTCCTCACGCGGTATTGCTATCCCGATTGGGTGCATTTTTGCTTTATTGAAACATGATAATAATAAAAATAATCGTACATAAAATAAAATTAACATAACTTATCGTGTCGTTTGTGTATACATAATGTGTACCTTTGTCTGATTTGCGCTCGTAATTTTATTAAATTATTCATTATGGTGATTCTTGACACATGTCACACAAGTGTCACATACTATTAAATGAGGGCCTTTTTTATAGTAATAAAAATCGATCGCAATGTAACGAATCCATACTCGCTGGAGTGATGACGATGTATGAGGGGAGGGTTACCTGTACATGTTCCATGCGACATTTTATAAATACCGTTTTTATTCAGATTATTTTATTTTATATTAGTTCTTCATTCACTGTTACAATAAATCTTGTTTCAGCATAAATTAAAATGTTTTTTTTTATTTAAAACAATACAAATAAGAGTTAATATATTAAAATTAATACAACAAAGTAAGTAAGTTACGATCTCTGTTCAAGTCAGAATGAAAAAGAAAACGTAGTTCTGTATATGGCGTGACGCCAAAATAGTTATCAAAAATATGAGACGTTGCTAGTAGATTTAAATACATTGCTATTGTTATTCATTTATACTGACTGTACTTCAAAGAAATACCTTATTGAAAATTGAATACTGAAGAACTGGTTTGTAGAATACATATATATCGTACGCAGAACATACGGACGTATCTAAATTTTCATTGTTACGAGATATCGCAGTTTTACTAAAATGTAACAAGGAAACTTAACAGGGTAACTTGAAAACAAAGATTGTTGAAAATAAAGTAAAAATGTGCAATTTTTTACATTTAAATTTCAACAATCATGCGTTAAAGTATATGTAACATTAGTTGTAAGAAAGTGAAGACAGTATTTATGTTCTTCCAACGAATCAGCAGATGATTTCTTAACCTAGATTAATATCACAGGTTGTGCAGTGTCGGCGCTATACACACCTTGTTTCGACTGTCAAACATATAACAAATGCTTGCGTATAATTTTTTGATCAAGTGAATATTTGTATCAAATCAAAAGGCTGAATCAGAGTAGCCAAAAAGCCGTATGCGGTCTTAAAGCCCCAGGTTTCCCTCCACTGGGCTAAAGCGATAAACTATATATATCTTTTATCATATTTGCTATCATATTTGCTTCTACATAATTGCATAAAAATAGATTTTTTTAATCTTAATCTTATAGAATCTTTACAAGATATGATAATTATTTTGGGAGGTTGAAACAAAAATTATTTTAAATAATTATTCTGATCTCTTATTATTCTATTATAAGACTTTGTTATTTTGAATATACATACATACATACACACTCACACCAAACAGTTTTATTATTTAAGATTATGGTCATAGACATTGTTTATCTATTATCAATGGTTGGCGATATATCTGCTCTACTCTTAAGTATGTTGTGCAGTGGCGTAACTAAAAAATCTGGGCCCGTATGCAAAAGTTATCAGAGGGCCACTATTTTTTTTTGTTACAAAAATAAAATGTATGCAAAGAAAACGACGACTTTGAGTTGTAAATTCTCAGCTGTCGACGGATCAGGGACAGTATACGTCTTTTTCAGAGATTTTTTAGCTGGCGATAGTAACAAAAAATAATGACTTTTTTTTCGCATCCACAGGCGAAAAGGCCTTCACCAATCATTCGTTTGGCAGTGGCTTTTACTAGTTTTTTTTTTAACATGTCCGCTTCCAATGTGGAGCATATGAATTCCTAATGGAGTTTATCTCAACAGAAATGTTTTTATGAGAACTGCTTGTTACTCAGTTGCTCAAACTCTCGTTTTCCAAAGAGAGTGGGAATATAAGGATAGGGCTAGGACAGGACTGGTGGTTAGGTTAGGTTAGGTTACTAGTTATTAATTTTCATATTTTGTTTTTGAAAATTTAAATATAGATACAAACTTAAGGCCCCCTAATTCAAGGGCCTTTATGCGTTGCATAAGCCGCCCCGTTGTATAGTGGTTACGCCACTGATGTTGTGTATCACTACCGTAACTGGTTTTGTAAGCAATCGACAGCGTAAACGAAACCACCTCGACTAGGTCGTGGTAATTATTATAGCATACACAGTAAACTAACGGCCTTGCCAAAGATGGAATACATATTAACATAAAATCGCTGCATCATGTGAGTTGGTAAATATAATGAATGAATTATGAATTCAGAATGATCAGTCAGAGAGGTGGAAAGGTGTGGGAGACAACCAGGACTCAACTCGGGTTGTCGCGCTGTTAATGATGATGAGTCAGCCTGAGTCAAGATACTGCGTTTTCACAATGTTTTGATCCTTTAATGCAGCTATGTCACTTAAGGATCCTTATTCAAAATCAGGGATCTGGAGCGGAACCGGAGCGTAGAGCAGTGGAGCAACATGTTTTTGGCTGCAGCAGGAAGTCAAAAAGGTGGCAGAATGGCTCATTTACGGGTGCCAGGTCGCCGACCTGGACCTACTACACTACTGTACGCCACACCCTAGTTTGATTATTTTTTTTGTGTTAAAATATCCCACAATTCTATAAATATACATAGTAGGATTCTAAAACACGCTAAAGCAACACAAAGCAAACTTAACATTGTTATGTATATTTGATGTGCTTTGGTCTTTCTTTCATAAGCAATGACTCAAGATTATCTAATTGTATTACAAACGTAACCGAAATTGATGTAAGGTGCTTTGTTTAAATATTCTTTTTGTATATCGACTGTGGAAAGGAAAAATGACGTAACCCTCAGTTTTTTAAAAACAGTTTTTTTTCGATAATCACAATGTATTAAACTTGATACACGTTCTATCAAAAGGATGCAAGCAGCAAATGCCGAATTAGTATCTAAATTTAGCTTTTAAGTTTAAAAAAGATGACGTTGTAAAAAAATAAAACCAAAAAAAAGGCTGAAATAAAAGTTTTTCCTAGACAATTTCTCTAATTAATATTAGATTATATCAATTAAACACCAGTTTAGAAGTCTCCGTGCACTTTAAGGTTGTGTATAATTCATAATTTGCATATGGCCCAAAATCATCAAAACATGTGTTTTGCGCCTCCTGTAAAATTTGATGTGTGGGTTACGTCCTTTTTCCTTTCCACAGTCGATATGTTAGTGTCAAAAATAACACACTCAACAAAAAGCATGTCAGCCGCGTCTCACTCAGTGAACAATAATTATTCGCGAAGAAATGTAAATTTTGTACTCGTTTCAAATTCAGCGCATGTTTCACTGTCTATAGTAAAAATAATATTTACCATTATAATATGACAATTAGATATCAGCATGGCGTGTGACAAAGAGTTTTTTTTTTAAACAATGCATGAAAAGCAGTAATAAAGATAGAATTGAATCGTCCCACCTTTTATTGTGAAACATACAGCCTTATTTGTCCAAATAATTTCCACAAATTTCTTTAGAGCCGACATTTTAATTGATGTAATTTCAAGTATATGGTTCAGCGAAGAGAGTGCTAAATTCAATAAAATTTTCAGGTCCTTGTTTTCAGATAACATAAGACTGTCTGAAAATTCTACGCAAAGTAATTAAAATATATTAAAATCTGAACAAGAAGTGTATGGCTTTACAAGTGTATATTATAATATAAACCATTTTGAAGGCCCTAAGATTCGGAGGCCCCAAGCGCGCAATTTATTCGCTTATAGCAGTGTCTGTCAAACTTTTTTACTTTACGGCATACTGATGAATGGGACTTGTTCCGCGGCACACCAAATAAAAATGCTTTAAAAAACGGAAATGTGGAAAATGTGTCGAGTCGACCACTATATGTGTATGCATATGCGAACGTGACAAATATTTATTTGAATACGTAGATGTTGAATTAATTTAAAATTGAAGAAAATTTAAATAAATAGACATTATTCAAATTGAAAATTTTCGAGGCGTCTTCCTCCGCAGCACACCTGAGACTTCTTGCGGCACACAGTTTGGCAGACACTGGCTTATTGGGTAGTATACCCCACTGTGCATAATATTAGAAAATATGTAGGATAAACTTATAATTTTCATTACAATGAAAGTTTAATTTGGACTTAAGATATTTTTTCTACAAAAAGTTGCATTTTCAAAAACAACAGTTAAGTTTTTTTCAGTAGGAACCTTGTTACCCAAAGGCAAAAATATATAGATTTTAAATCGAAAAATCGATATTTTCCTTATATATTTTCTAACTTTACGTTCAAGCAACTAAAAAATACTAGCTGCTTGATTTATGAGATATAATAAATTTCGTATATCTCAATTTTATCACCTCGTATCGTATTACATAATAAACTGTTGATATTAATTAGTTCCTTATTTCCTTACTGCGATTTGCACAATCTGGTCAAAGGTATAATGAGTGGGATTTTAAATACATCATGGTCATCTGTTACAAGACACAATCGTTTGAAACATTATGCTAATTGTATGAATTTTAAATATGTATACAATACGCTATAAATAAGTTTGTTTGATTAAAGCTTTGAACGAATATTCATTTTGAGCAAATCTCCCAATCGAATGATTAATGTATTCAAGATTTTGAAATAAGAAAAGACCTTTCCCAATGTGGGCCCTTTATTATTTCATTCAAAGATAGATAATAAAATAAATAATAATTGTAAAACTTTTTTGTATGTGCAATAATGTTTTGTGTAATCTAGAGATATAAAAATATTGATCAGGTAGTGTAGCAAGGTTTTGAATAAAAAAAATGTAAATCGATTAACCTAAAGTGGCACTTAAGCAGGGTTGCCATCATTGTGGCAATACTGATGATAAAGGAGGAAGACGGGGTTTTATAGTGAAAAAACATATCAATTTCTGTTCGAATGCATGGCTGTTTGCGATGTCTAAAATTTTCTTACCATCTTTCCAATCCTTAAATAAGAGCGTATCAAGAGCGATTAGTTACAGTGGCGTAGCAAGGGGGTGCGGCACATTTTTGGGGGAAGCATTTGCAAAATTAAATACTATATTTTTTGAGAAATTATATTTATAGATAAAAAAATTAAACCACCTCTAGTAAAAACTTCTAGTTTAGAGATAAAAAATAGTAAAAGTGATTCAAAAATAAAATTAGAGGAAATATAGGGGTCGGCAAATTCACGGACTGCCCCAGGCGGCATGATCTGTTCCTACACCGCTGATTAGTTAACCACTTATCCTATTCTGTCCTGTTATGACATCCTTACTGCTACTACTCTCTTCGAAAAAAGAGGTTTACTACCGAACTACAAAATATTTTTTTTTTAAGTTGTTAAATATTTATGTTTTTTAAACTTGTGTTTAAGTGCCGGCTTTTTGACTTAACTGAACCGATATTTTAATCCAAAGTATCCGATTCTCAGTGACGTTCCTAGGCTATGTGCCGCCCCTAGGCAGAACTTAAAAGAGCGCCCTTACTATTTTTGAAATTTCGTCACATATGAAATGCTTAAAGCCATAAGAGTATATGTGACATTTTTTCATTATTTCCCATTATTCTAAGAATGCATATAAAAAAATAGAAATTCAAATCCCCATCGGTTATAATCTTATTTCCGTTGAAAATGTGTTTTTCGGCATTTTTTTATCTAAAACATTAAGGTATTATATGTATTTATTCTAAGCCAAATTCCTCTGTCTTTTTTGTCCTGTGATCATTTGCCGCTCCCTAAGACATGGCGCCCCTAGGCAACTGCCTACTCGCCTATACCCACGGGACGTCCCTGCCGATTCTTCAAATTTATTCATTCATTCTATAAAAAAAAAATATATTAATTTGACGCCAGCCTTTGCCCATGCGATATTGTATAACCTTTTTATTTTCTTTTCATAACTACTGCTTGTGTTATTACGAATGCAACAAGCTCGATTGGTTATTAGCTGACTGCAATATAACATTTATTATATATTCAATCGACTTGGCTTTCTTCCAAATTGTTTGGTCATCATCGATAGATTTACCTGCGTAGTAACACTTTTGGTTAGTCAATTATTTAACGCCTCACCCAATGACATAATACGTTGTAATTGTGATTATGATCTATTCAACCATCTATCTTCTTTTACCCGGCTCACGCAAATAAAATGTGAACAGTAGTAGCGGTAGCTTAATCACTTGAATACCAAGCGGACACAGGTGTCCGGAACATATGCAAGCGAACACGGATGTCCAAAAATCAAATATTTGATATTTTAATAGAATATAAGCAATATGTTGATGAATATGTGTAGTGCCATTTATACTGAGTCAATATAGGTTTTTAAAATATCGAATTCGAGTGTTTATTAGGTAAAATTATTTTTCTCAAAAACACGCAGTATCTCTGAGAAATATTAATGATTTATTTACGCGGTATTCAAACGGTTAACATAACTGACATTTGAAGCTAACTTCGAGTGTCTGGCTCCCAACTGTACGATACGGTACAATTGTTTGAATTAACGAAAAATGCATGAAGTTTTGTCAGTTTTTCTTGCTTCCCAATATTTAAAAAAAACAACCGAAAAACACGGATAATCTGAACTATGTTTTATTCTTTATAAAATCCCATATTTTATATGTTTCTAAAGCAGAAAATTATTTTAACATATTTTGTAATACTTATTATTTAATTTTAAAATTTTAGTTTGTTTGCTTAGATCTTTTAATGATTTTCTAATTTCAGTTTGAATTTTCCTTAGAACTATTATATCGTTATATTCGAAGTCCCATTGGTTTTATCAACTACACGAATGTTTGTAAATACGCTATTTAATAATTTGTCTTAATTATAGGTTTCGCAGTAGACTGCTACGTTCACCCTTACACGTTAAAAATGTAATACATTAATATTAACATTAGCTTATTATTTTTTTCACTTTTTATTGGACACGCATAGATTATTAAATGCTGAAATAGTAACAGTCAAAAGGAGAATTGTTAAATGTCAAAATAGTAATAATGATGTTAATCTTTTACTTATATTTAGTGGTGACTGACTATATTGAAAAATATAGTCAGTCACCACTTTTATTGAAAAAAATAAAAGATCACTGCTTAAGCACTCCACTGGCTCTCTGTTCATTTTTTACATATAACTGTTTGCTTAACTCAACTGCGATATTTTGAATATCCTATTGAGCTAAATTTTATCAACTACCCAAATGTTTGTAAATATGTCATAATTTCTCAATGTTATAGATGTCGCTATAAACCGTTGCACTATTGGTGAATAATGGATTGTATTTTCCATTTTTCTAATCTATTCAAACTTTTTTTGTGAAATGGCCTCTTTAATTGTTTAGTTTACTATGTTTTATACAATACATACTTAATTATGTATTGACTATTTCTATATAGATATATTATTTTTCAATCATCTATTTTTTAAATGTATTATTTATGTATCATGTTTATTTTCAAATTGAATGGACAATTTCTAGATCCGTCACTGTGTTGCACTCACCCTAAAAATGTTTTTTTTTTTACTTTCAATAACTAAATTCTTACTGGAAGATGATCGCCATGAAACATTTGGATTAAAATAATATTTCCAATGGACACGAACCATAAGTTTGTTTGACAATGACATCTATTAAGGAAAATATATATATATATTTTTAAATAATGTGCAATTTCCTAAGGAATATGTCAGTTTGTGTATAATTATTCATCTTAATTTATTTTTTGTCTTCGGGGTCAGTGATTAAATTGAATAAAAAGACATGTTTCATCAATCTTAATTTATTTTCTTATAATGAAAATTAAAACACCTATCTAAATAACATAGTTATGTTGCAAATTCGCTCCAATATAATACCTTAACTTAAAATTAGTGATATGCTGGCCATGCCATTGAAACAATTTGGAACTTCAAAAATGCAACTATTTTTAATTAGGAAATTAGCAGTATACAAAAATCACATGAACAGTGTCTGCTCAAGCCTTTTCATAAAACAAATATCACATATAACAGCGCTAATATCAACATAACACCAGACAATTTATTAAATGTAATATCAATAAAATCTCTTTTATTGGGAAAGTTATGTGGTACTTATGTTATATATCATTTATTGCGGGTAAATGCATTGTTACACAAGTTAAAAACAGATATCAATCAGAGCTCAAATCCAAACGCCAGGTATCGATTAATGAAATCTATGAAGATTAGCATATTTAAAGCTACAGTGGATCCTCCATATCCGGAAATCGGAAACAGATTAATGATGAATATAGAGGTTTCACTGTATATTAAATTATTATTGTTGAAAAAACAATGAACAGCATTGTTGTAAATATGCCAGTCATCTTTTTAAATTATCGAGGCTTCCAGTATTTTAGTTTGAGCCCTAATATCAACCATTTATAACATTTAATGATCGATATTTTACTTGCTATGACATTGGGGATATGTATGTACAACTGGATGCATAATTTTTAAAAAAATTAACATACCTACGTTCAATTTTATTTTTACAAATACTTTTATTTTAATATTACGATGGTGAATATAAAATGATCATCAATTGTAGTACCAGCGGTTATTTAAAATATTTAAGTAGCATATTCTGCGTTTTGAAGGATATACTAAAATAAAAGAAGAATCGTGTTAAATAAAAGTTATTAAATTCAATTAAAATCTCACACTGTTATATTGTCACTGGTTTTAACGTTTTTCTGATCCACATGCATCGTGTGAATCATAGTGTTGAATCCATTATGTATATATTTAAAAATTAAAATTAGATAATGAAAAAAAAACAGAAAAGTAATTATTATGAAGGTGTTAAATTGAATGCTTCAATCACTACTATTTAACTGTAAACAAAGTGTGTCAAGAGAAGTAAGTTTTCAACAACTGGATGCAAATAAATGTCTACCTCTGAAACCAAATAAAACACAAGCTTTATAGAAGTTATGTTTCATATTAAAGTGGTACTGCCCCCTCTGTAGGCGCCGCAACAAGACCATAATTACATCAGATGTATGCATATAGAAAAACATAAAATAGAATATCAAGTATTTCCATATTAATTCTATGATTGTTTTGATTAAAAGTTTTAATGAAGAATAACTGGTGAACGAATTGAACATGTTAAGTTTTTATTGATGGTTTACTACTGGACGGATGTCAGACATTAAAACAAATGAAATCAATTAGTAAATAATATGCTTATCCACCAACTAAATGAATATCCATATTCGAACTATATGCCCACAAAATATTCCTATAAAGGTCAAAACACACGAGCAACATTTAGCTGCCGGTGTCAGCAACAAACGAGCAACTGACTACTTGGACTGCATATGTTGGGTCAGCTGCAGAATGCTGCCGTGTGAGCCTAATATGAGATTTATATGAAAAAAACGGGGATCGTCAAGATGCGGACTGTCAGCTGCGGCAACTAAATGTTGCTCGTGTATTTTCAAACTAATCCAACTGTCAAAATTGCTTATTTTCTCATATAAAATATATATAATAAAATATTTAAGGAAATGCACAAGAAGGATTTTGAAACAATTCTATAAGGAATTAGGATTTTGTTTTTCATCTCTTGTTAACACATTATATACGGAATGGTATAAATACTCTTTTCGGCGACTAGTGGTTATGCACAAGAAGTGTATTTTTATCGTTGATTCCCACCATGCATTGCTTAACATTGCGCTTAATTATCTTATGAAAAATCAATTTGAGTTATTATTAGAAAAGAGCATATCGCTACATCAATGCATCAGTAGATCAATCAACAAAAAACAGTTTTGAGCCATGAATGCCATTATAAGCAAAATATTCTTATGAATCCAATGCAATGGTGAGATACAGGGTAATTTTAAAATACGACCAACGTGGATATTATCTTATAGGGTTTCAATGTAATAATAATAAAAAAAATATATACAAAACGCTAAGCTGTCATCTCGAAACTAAGATTTGATGATTGTCCTGTTGCATCGGTTAAGTGATATACTGAAGGTATACATATACTGAAGACTGGTTTGATATTCAGACAGTTAAAAGATTATAAAATTGAAGTTGATTCTTATAAGTATTTAATTTTTACCCAGATAGACAGTCGTTATTTTTTTGACACAACTTTACACTTATATATAATTTACTACTGTTTTTAATTCTTTGTTTTTTTAATGGAACTTTTGTGTAGGAGTCTTTTGAATCACATTCAACGTTACTTAAGATTTCAATTTCAATATATGTATAGGTGTTGATGAACAGTGAGTATTGTAAAGAAAAATTACAGTGACTTTTATTACTGCAACGCTTTTTACCCAAAATAGTAAAATATTGCCCATTTTACACCTGTGGGTAATGTGATAATTATCAAACAAAAACAAAAAAATACCATTAAGCGTGAATGGAAAGAAATTATAAACCGGTAATCAATCCAGTTGGGAACATACACGTAATTCAATTATTGCATAAGAAAACATGTTCGAGGGACCACTCTGGAAAAGAACAGAGAACAAAAAGTTTCATAGTGCACAGTAAAATGAGCGATAGGTTATTTTACTTTAAACAATATAATAATTTTTACTTTGAAACATAATGATTTTTACGAAAAAAAGTTTATGCAAATCATTACAATAAGTAGGTTAATTTAGTTTTCAACTTTCTGACAATGCTATAATATGATAAAATAACATTTTTTCACTTTACCACTTCTCAAGTAAAACAATTGATTTTATAAAATGTTTGTTCCTTTCATATGTATTGTAGTTTATTTCGAATCAGTGCAAAAAAAATAATTAGAAGTACTTGCATATCCGTCTAAATATACCCAATAATTTTAAATATTTGCAATGCTACAAAAAATACCTCAAAACAAATTTGCAAAATTCACAGAGCAAAGATCACAAAAAATCACACTATAAGAATTTTCTAAATTTATCAACTAGCTAGTACATATTTATTTCTACTATATATTCATATAAATATTAATACAGTGAAACCCTGATTCTACGTTTTCCAAGGGTCCGTAGTAAATCAACGAATAATGCAGGAAACCGATAATGCGGGAAATCTTCAAATAATACCAAAAAATGTTTGATTTTCAACTAACTGATTTATTTATTTCACTTTTTTTTATTAAAGAATATATATTTTCTTTATTAAGTTGCTTAATACATACTAAGTTGCCTATTTGTAGTTTGGTACTTAAATTTTGAAAGACACCCTTCAAGCTTGCATATTTTTCTATTTTCCTAGACTTTTCTCTTTTCTCAACGACTTATATTGTTTTCAGTTTCTAAGCTAGAGTTCTAGTTTTCTTCATTTAGGCATTTTAGTTTTGATTTTTGAGTTAGAAAAATTGCGATGAAAAACCAGATGCGATGTAAGACTATTTATGAGCGAAAAAAGAAATATTTAACAAAAACAGTCAATCGGGGTAGTAATTGAGACAGGACAATAATATTTAGATGATAGATGGAGCAAATTGGTAAATCGAGGAATGATTAACATTTAATTATAAAACATTGTTATTACGAGGACTTGGTCGAGAAAAAAATAAACGATCCATGTAAAAAAACGAAGATCGAGGTTTCACTGAAAAAAACGTGAAACGAGATGCGAGGCGAGACTATTTATGAGAATTATTCAACGAAAACGGTCAATCGGGATAATATTTGTGACGGGATCAAAATATTTAAACGATAGACCGAGGTAAACGGTAAATCGGGGAACGACTAATGGGGAATTATTTTACATCGTTCTTGTGGGTGTTTGGCCGGTACTATGAAAAATAAACGTTACATGTGGGAAAATGAACAATGCTAGAAAGGCAAATCAGGGTTCCACTGTATAGCCTAGAAAACAGAATTTAATTCAAAAATGCTTTGAAAGCAAAATTAAATTATTATATTAAAGTAATTAATATTCTTAGATGTCTATAGAGTGTTTGGTTTGTATGCAGAGTCATCTATATCAGGATATTTTATTAAATAAGCATTGTAGTTTGTAGTATGTGTGTATAGGAAAAGTGTTGGTTTTACATTCAAATTCATATTCTAGCATAAAACTTTTTATTGTAAATGCACTTTTTTGAGTTAGGTGTTTGACAAAATACAAATTAATTAAAAACAATCTTATTATAACTGGTTTTATATGCACTTGTTGCTACACATTTTGAGTTTTTTTTATAATTCATTTACTATGATAATTGAAGAGCAAAAATTAAAAATTGATTTGTCAATGAGTTATATAGGTTAAAGAACGATGAAAACTAAAGCTCAAGAGTCAAAATAGTCTTCACGATTATTTTTTTTACTAAAGCAATGTTTTATCAAAAACTGTGATTTCCTTGCATATGTGGAATGTAAAATGAACTTTTTTTTCAAATAGACTCATCACTTTTTGAATGTTTGCTCCACAATTGAACTATACATTGTTCAACATCAATTGCTTAAAGCTATTATTTTTGACGTAACATTTTTGTCATATTACGTTTGACACATTCAATCAGGGGCTAACAACAAGGGGCTCCCAAGGAAATTTCTCCTGAAACAGGTTCAGGAAGGAATTGCCGTTGTAGATTAAGTGAAGTGATTAATGAGTGAAGTGGACTGGAGTGAGATTTATGAATATTGTGATGTGAATGAAGCGGTTAATCATTTTTACGTGTCTTTATATAATATTTTCGATCTATGTTTCACAAGGAAGTCACCATGTCGTGGTATAAGACGATATCCGAGGTGGTTTTCTGGAGAGATTATCGGGGACATTAAAGTAAAGCATTTATATCATAAAGCCTGGAAGGCTTCTAAGAGTCCTCGAGACTATCAAATTTTTAGTAAATGTCGATCTAAGCTGAGACAAAATATTCGATTAGCCTACCGAACATATTTGAAAAGGATGGAAGATTGCATACGCGAAAATCCAATTTTTTTTTGGAATTATATCAAATCTATCAGAAAAGATGGTGGATTCGCTGAGACAATGAATTGGAAGGGTCATGAAGTGGCAGGTCTGGGAGTGGCAGAAGCATTTGCTGGCCATTTCAGATCTGTATACTCAAATGATATACCACACCTTAATATTGAATCAATTTTAAAAAGTCGTACAAATGGTGCCCAATGCATTGATGTCATGCAAATCGATGAATCAGATGTAATTTTTTTTACCAAAAAACTTAAAAACACGCGCTCGCTCGGTCCCGACAGGGTGCCTACATGTTTTTTAAAAGGATGTATTGACCTCATCAAAAGTCCTTTGTGTTATATATTTAATCTCGTTATGAAATCAGGCATTTTCCCTGAAATATGGAAAATATCTAAGATTACACCAATTTTTAAGAATGGCGCAGAATCATCAGTGGAAAATTATAGACCGGTGGCTGTTCTCTCAGCGCCAGCTAAGGTTCTTGAGATGATTATGCATCATATGATTTTAAAAAGGATTGAACCATTTATAATTAATGAGCAGCATGGGTTCAGAGTCGGAAGATCAACCGACACAAACTTGATGGTGTTTACGGATTACGTGTCGACGGCGTTAGATAAAGGACTGCAAGTTGACTGTTCTTACAATGATTTCTCGAAGGCATTTGACAGGGTCGATCATGACATTCTTTTGGAAAAACTCCAATTGATCGGTTTGTCTGATGGTTTTGTTAGGCTTTTTGGTAGTTATTTTAGGAACAGAAAACAATACGTATCGTATGGGCTTTTCGAATCAATGCCGTTTTGCACGTACTCTGGTGTTCCGCAGGGTTCAAACCTGGGGCCATTGCTGTTCACTATTTTCATAAATGATATAGCAAGCGTTATTAAAAATTCTATGTTCTTGTTATTCGCTGATGATTTGAAACTTTTTTTGAAGATTGTCACCTTAGATGATTGTCATCGTCTTCAATCTGATATAGATAATATAATAGATTGGGGGCGGTGTAACAAACTCGATTTCAATATTGATAAATGCAATCTTTTATCCTTTACAAGAGGGTCGCGAGTGTTATTTTTCCGTTATTCAATGAATGGCCGAATTCTCTCGCGAATTTCATCAGTCAGAGATCTTGGCGTACAATTTGAGAGCAAACTAACATTCTATAATCACATTAAGATTACTTGCAAGAAAGCATTACAAATGTTGGGCTTTGTCATCCGTACCACCAGAGTCTTTTCGGGAGTTAAAGTTCTAATATTAATGTACAACGCTTTGGTTCGAAGCAGACTTGAGAGTGGGTCAATTGTTTGGGCCCCAAGATGCTCGAAATATACCCTTATGGTGGAGAAGATTCAGAAGAAATTTTTGAGACTTCTCTATATGAGGGTGTATGGATATTACCCATGGCTTTATCCAACTGACTTTCTCTTAGGCATGCTTAACTTCAATAGTTTGAATGTTCGAAGAGAAATGTATCTGGCCATATATTTCTTTCGACTTATACGTGGCCAAAATGAGAATTCCACCATTCTTGAGAATGTGAATCTAAATGTTCCTGATTATTTTTTGAGAAATCGTGGACATGAATTGTTTGTTCTCCCAAGGTGTAGAACCAGCCTGCCAATGGGGATGCCACTGGGGAGAGCTTTAACGGTGTTCAACAATATTGCTTCGGATGTCGACATATTCCACGTAGACGTGGGTGAGTTCCGACGAATACTATTTTTTATGTATTAAAGTAGAGTTCGTCGGAGCTTACTCAGTTGACTTCTTTGCCATTTTTTTTTCTACTGATTTTAATATTAAATTGTACTATTTTTTTTCTCCATTGTAAAAGTTTTAAATTTATAATTTGTCAACCTTTTGCAATGTTAATTAAATAAATAAATAAATGTAAATAAATTAAATATTACATAATATGATATTATGCATATTATTAAGAATGTACTTTTTGAGTTAGAGTTAGACTATCTTGGGAAGGAGGGAATTATATTCTGAACAATTGTGAATGGTAATGATTTAAGAACTTTTGGGAACCCCTGCTTAAAAGAAACCACAAAATATTTGTAATATATTTCACATTCTTAAAACAAAAACATTTGGATGTTAACAAATATTTTAAATTATACTATGTACCAAAGCAGCCAAGCCAATCGACCACGATTGACATTTGATTGGGAAAAGATAGATTGAACCAGAATTAGATTCTTTTTGACGTGTTAGGGTTAACAATGGATCCCAAGCTGTGAAAGGGTCAGGCTTTGGTTGATTTACAATAGTATCAATCAGGCCATACGTCTTTTTAGACAATATAGCAGTGATGATGAGCTATTACTTATTTCTGACTGTTATAAATATGTATGTATTTAAAAGCAGGGCCAGCTTGGGGTGGTCTAATCGCGATGTCCAATACCCAGCATCGTGGTCTATGCAAATTTTGCAAAGGTACAGATTTTCAATCACCATGAGTGGCATGAATTTACAAAGCGAAATTGGTGAATTTTGAGGGCTTGAAATTTTTGTGACTGTAAATTCAATAATCCAAATATTTTTGAGGAAACCTCAATAAATAACACTTGTTAAGTCATTTGGATTCTTTATTACGAGAACAATTCTTGTCAACTAACTATGTATAAATTATAGTCACTGAAATTCAATAATTTTATTGTGGATGCGTGCTCGAACTCATTTAATAAATGAGCTTTATGAAGTTGAGAGTACATGCGATATTTTGCCTTCACGTAATTAATCAACCCGGTCTTACAAAGTTCACACCAGCCCGACCCTGCTTTAAAAGATGAAACACATTGTGGATAAAGTTCATTTTTTAATGGAAAAACTCTTATGGCATAATAATACTACTGTGCAAATAGTTTTATCTGCCTATGTCATAGAGTACAAGTAGGAACATGGAATTCTTACAAACTATCATAATATATTATGTAAATATATCCAATGACATGCAATTTGAAACATAAAAATATTGTTAAAACCATAAATTCAAACTATTGTTGAAACTATAAAAGTTCATAGGATTTTATAGTTTTCTCGGTTTTCATAAAAGATTGTATTCTTACTTAATTCATGTTCCATTTGATATGTTATCAAGTGTTAATTATTCCTATTGAGCAAAATGAATGTCACCTATAGATAAATTTTGAAAGTTAGGCCGATGCAATGTTTTTTTTATATCCTTGACCATTTAATAAAATAAATTAGCTATCATTGAAATATATAGCTTTTACTAAAATATAATACAATTTAATTATTTGTTGCCGCGCGTGAATCGTAATACTGATAATAAAAAATTCTCCCGGGATTACGAGGAGAGCTTTATCATTTGAAATGGCAACAAATTTTCCTATAGATTTTCTAAAACAAACAGTCTAATTTTCATATTACTTTGGTCCATAAATAAATAACGACAGCCTGAATAATAAAGTATCTAACATATACTATTATAGCAATAATGCTTTCAAAGGATTGGTAAACGTCAACATTAAAATAGTGTACTTTAAAATTAGTTCAATTGAAAATACACCTATCTCCGATAGCCAAAATATTGCAGCATTTACATAATTGCTGTGTTGAAAAATGATGACTTGATGATTTTATTCGAAATGTTGAGCTTTTAATCTTGATTAAATTAGTATTTGAGAAAGCATTTTAAGCCATATCTTATTTGTTTTATTTGATGTAATGCTTTTTATTGATGTTCATCACATACGTCAATCATTATCGGTTTCTCTTGTAAGGAAAGAGTTAAAGATGGAATCGGCAAAGGTGTGTGGGATTTTCGTGTACGGGCTATCCAACACCGTAGCTTCACCATTGACCAGACGAAGCAGTGGACCAACGCTAATGTAGTTAAACAAACGACCACAAAAATCATTGATTTTCCAGGGGTCCTCCAATCCATTGCTGCATAGATGTATGGGTTTCCATCTCTGAAAACAGAAGTAAACATAGCAATCAACACTGTGTTCATTGTTTCAATTGAAATGTAAATTTAAAAATGCACAACTCATTGGAATGTTCATTGGTCTCTCACAATTTATAAATTTGTTCGTCATTTTATACCAGGTATCAATGTCACAGTGCATCACAATTTTATTTTATTTCACTGTGCTCAGTGCCGACAGTAAATTTTGTTTAGAAACTAAAATATGCTTAGAAACCAATGAAAAATGTTGTAATACATACATAAAGTAATATTCAAAAGTTTATTTGCAACAAAATTATGTATATAGGCTTTTCTGATGATCGTCCCCAAAGTACTTTTATGACAGTGATAATAAATATATTTCAAGAATATTGAGACCATTTGCTATTGTTTTTTAACGAACATATTATATATTTGCTTTTATTGAAAACATGAATTGATTATTCTTACACAAAATTATTCTTTTCGACAGTGTTGGATATTGAATAATATTTTCAACTGTGGGTTAACAGTGAAATTATGCAGTGGCTTAACCGGGATGCCTAGTGAAGAAGAAATTGTGTTCAACTCTTTAAGCCCTAGAGCGCCAATCTATGTCTGCAAACGTTCATGTAAAATAACATGGATAAATGATATTTTCAAGATCATTAACGATTATATTTCGAAGTCTTAGTGCAAAAATACTGTGCATGTTTTGATAACATCGAATTTGAAAACCTTTTTCGCATGATAAATATTGACGAAATAGACACATTGTGTATTTGAATGATACAATTTCTTCTCAAATAATCTTTTTTAAGATTGTACAGCATAAAGATATAATGCAGTCAAACATTTTCTATATGCAGTGCTTTTTTTCCACGTAGCGTGGTGGAACGGCGTTCCAGCATCTTATTTCTTGATTTTTTTAATGTTTCAAATCAATATTCCCAAAAAAAATCATTGAAAATTTTGAAAATTATTTATGCCAAAATTATTTATTTATGCCTCTTTAAAAAAGTGAGGTTGAAAAACTGACCAACAAGCAGTTCTCGTAAAAACAATCTGTTGAGATACCTTCACTAGGAAGCCATATCCTACACATTGCGAACGGACATGAATTAGAATAAAAAAATAATTGAGTTCTGGCACCTTTTTTTTCATAATAAAGCTCGGTGTATATAGTAACTCAATTTTGACAACAATTAAACCTACAATCTTTGCACTAAGACATTGTATTATGATTTATAAATGTTTGAAATTCTCTGTTTTTGTGAGGTGCTTAAGTCTCAAGGCGGCGATAGATTGCACTCGGAAAGGTCAATAAAAAAAAAGATCATTCCTTTCATAGCTTATTTTGGATGCATAATATTCTTTTAGTAAAAAGTTGTCAAGAAATAAATGTATTGATAAAGTTCAATACATGTTTACCGGTTAAGCAGCACACAGTTGAACTAGTCATTTCGAAAACACTATAACCAATAAAAATGAGAAATTACTTTTATTGCAAATTTTTGTATATCGATTGTTAAACATTATCGTTATAATCAATAACAGCTTCAGTGTGAATACGTAATCATATTTTATTAAAGCACAAAGTTTTATGTCAATTCTGAAACTTTATACGTTAAGTATGTAAATAAAAAAATAGCTACAAAGTTTTTTATTGCTCCTGACAAATTTGCTTTTTGTTAGTGATGAGGTTTTCAAAATGACCAGTTCAGTTTTACGAGAGTTTACGTTAATCCGTAATTCTAATATGCTCACTTGTCTGTTCCGCCGCAGGAGTAATATATGAATGAAAATAGTGAATAACAAATTGCCATGATTCCAGGGTACATGAAGTTCATCAGGGGGCACGGATGCATCACGATCCATAGATCTACTACCATGACGATTGTATTACCCACATGCAGCAACAAGTTGGTGGCATCAAGGTTATGGATTTCTGGAAAAACATATTTTTAATTTATTGATGACATTATAACAATAAATAATGTATATAACTACAGTGGAACCCCAATCTACCGTTCTTCTTGCATTATTCGTTTTCCCGCATGGATCGTTTATTTTTCATAGTCCCGGCTAAACACCCATAAGAAAAATGTTAAATAATCCCGCATTAATTGTTCCCCGATTTACCGATTTTATTGATCTATCGTCTAAATATTATGGTCCTGTCCCAAATATTATCCCGATTGACCGTTTTTGTTGAATATTTCTTTCTCATTTAGTCTTCCCTCGCATCTAATTCGGTAATTTTTTTCTAACGAAGAAAATTAGAACTCTAGCTAAGAAACTGAAAACAAATCAAGACGTTAAAAAAAAAACCAGGAGAAATACGAATTGAAATTGGCAAGAAGAGTTAACTTACAAAAATACGCAAGCTAAAATTGTGAAAAGTGCCAAACTGAAAATAAGCAACTTAGTGTGTTTTAAGCAATTTAAAAATATATAAATATTCTTTAATAAAAAACTTTCAATATATAAATAGATTGTTTAAGAATTAAACATTTATTTTGGTATTATTTAAATATTTCCTGCATTATTGGTTTCTCACATTATCATACGTATACATATATAGGTACACACTTTTTAAATATATTTTACTAATAGAATAACAAAGATCACTTCAAGAAGATTTTTTGTAGTCCACTGATTGTTCAAACTAAACTTCTTACAAATTGGTATTGCAATAAAATTGATTAAAAATGGTTCTCAAATGAAATGGTTAAAAAAAATACAGTAAAATTCTCCATGAATTTTAATAAAATGCTGCAATGTGTGTGTGTGGCATGACTGGCTACAGATGACAGTGATTTTTTAGTTTTAAGTTTGCTGATGGGAAGAGATAACAAATAGTTTACAAACATGCCTTATTTGATAGACTAAAATTATATGGAAAAAAATCAGACTGACCTGGGTTATATACGACTGTCCAATAGACTAATGTTATACTAATAGCAGCGTCTATAGCCATCACATGTATTATTGAGTAGATGTGGTAGTGTCTTGGTACTTCTGATTTTTCATCTGAAATTTATAAATATTTGATAATTATTGTATATTTTCAAAGTGAAATGAAACCTCTTGAAGAGTTATATTTATATGTAGAAGAAAGTTTAAACAACATCACATTTTTGAAACTTAAAGACATATACCTACAAAATCAAGTAAGTAGTTTGCAACTAAATTTAAAATATTATAATTATTATGAAAATAGTGGAACTATACTGTCATCTATGTTTCATCAATCAAAGATGAATTTAAATTTTTTATGCTAGTTTTAAATTATACTGCAACTAATTTTCAACATATGTGTAAATTAATCCATATTTCCTCTACTCATCTAATTTGTTTTAAGAGTGGCAGAGGATCTAGTTAAAATTATATTTACGGATGTATTCAAGGGAACTTTGAGTCGGTAGCTTGACTTTGGATGAGACAAAGACACAGATAAAATAATCTTCTAGGTACTGAGTGGCGATTAGATATTATGTTTTAAATAGGAACCAGACATAGTCGAAGAAAAATTACTTTATAGTTATAATAGAATTATCCTTACCTCTGTACTTGTCAAAGCGTGAAAATTGCACAATAAATAATGCCAGGACTGATTGAAATAAGCACATTAAATATCCCCAATTGGTAAGATAAATAAACCATTTTGAATACGAGTGTTCAAGCTTTTGTTTCGGGTTCTCTTTCAATATACTGCATATGGCTATAATCAGGAACTGTAACGCCACACACCATCTGTATATGAGATAAGCAAAGTGTGGCCGTTTGCTTTTTTGCCACTGAAAAGACAACAAAATAAATTACTGTAAAAACTATAATTTATTTACAAATTTACATTCATCAGAATAATTAAAGAGCTAAGATATTTAGATATAAAAACAAAACAAAAATGACTGTCAAAAATTGTTTTTTTTACATTTTTGGTGACAAATTGATACATGAATACAATTTATTACAGGTATTTTCTTATTCACAAACATGTAAGTGTAATTGATGAAACATGCAAGTTATTTGTTCTTACTTTTTGTTCACAGATTATATTTTTAGAAAATGCAATGTGCATCATAAAAATAGTCAAGTCACATTGACTGATACAATTGATGTACAAAAAAGAAACTTTTTATTATAACGAATATGTCATTGCTTTTTGTGTGTAATATGGAAAAAAATATAAATAATTAAATAAAAAATAATCTTTATAGTGATTGTTTATGAATTGACAACTGTCTATGACTAATGACTGTAAGTTAATAAAAATAATCTACTGAACCAAACTGAATTCCATCCTCTCTTCCCTTACATTATGTTTGACAATGTCGTTAACTTGATAAGTGAAAACATACTTTGTGTAAAGTGTTTCCTCACCTGGCACAGTTCATAATGATGTGGATATATTTGCTGTTGCGCAGATGCAAAAGGAGCACATCTTTTCTTCCATGGACTGTTCACCATATTGAACTTCTTATGAGTTCAAAGATCTGAAAAAGAAGAAATAAAATTCTCAATTTGGTATAAATAAATTGCAACTATAAATCAGTTAACAGAGCAGTAGTAGGCTTTATTTAGTCTTTAATATGACTGCTTTGTTAAAATGTAAAATATGTGGGCACATTTCTGAATTCCACTATTATATTTTTTACAATAGATAACTAAGAATAGAAGTATGCTTTCATTTTTAGAATGACAAATATTTAATGGAATAGGCATGTTGAGGATGTCAGTCAGTATGAAATGATTCAATATTGAAATGATCACTAAATAATGACCTGTATAGGTTAACATGATTTAATAATGCTATGCTCATTTCAACTGATGTTTGAATGATGTTTGTAAAGTTAAGCTAAAACATATATTTAAATATGTTTGGGTGCAATTACGTCTTATGTTTTTGTATTAACACAAGTACCGAAACGTCAAAAATAGGATCGATGAGAGATGGGGTACTAAGCGAACCCAGACAAATTTGCGTAATATTTGCATTTTATTTATTCAGGTATCATTGAAGATTACAAAAAAAATCAGCTAGACATTTTTGGCATTTAGCGAATGGTTGAAATAAGAAGAATTTTGCAATGAGAATGCACCCAATAGGAACTCGTAGGTTAAAATCCACAGCTGGAAGATGTCTCCTTGGGTGGATATTTTTCGTGCACTTGTCATTATTTACAGTATTCATTTCAATAGAGAGAATATTTTTAATGTTATTATTTTTATTCAAACATTTTCTCTAGATTGATAATTGGCCTACATTAATATTGTTTAATGAATAAGAGAATGTGTCAATATTTATTTATGTAAGACGTTTTCATTAGAAAAATGAGAAGTTTTTTAAAACTCATTTCAATGATTGTACCTATTTGATACATACATAAAATATTAGGTAAAACGGAAAGAAATGACATTTTTTCTGGCGCGTCACTTTAAAATCTGTTTGTCAACGGTTGCCGTTGAGCTAACACGTCGGGGTTGGTATTATTTTAAAGCTCTGTGTGTACTCTTTCCATTTCAACATATTTTATATTTTTTTTGCCGTTGTGGAAAAATGGAGAAGCCTGAGATTGAATAAACACATTTGCGCTGTTTTATGCTGTTTTTATTCGATAAAGGATTAAAACCAAAAAAAGCTACGAAGACCATTTGTGACATTTACGGTGACGTCTTGAAACTTTGAAAGTGCTTTAGATGGTTTCAAAAGTTCAAAAGTGGCGATAGGGAGTTAAAGGACAAACCAAAAACAGGAAGACCCCTCAAAATCGATGATGACGTCCTAAAATCATTGGTGGAAGCTGATCCTCGTAAAATAGTGAAGGAATTGTCACACGACATTGGCTGTCCAATAACAACTGTGCAAGATCATCTGAAAAGATTGGGAAAAAAACACAGGCAAGCTCTCTCAAAAACACACACTCTCTCAAACGGCCTTGGAACAAGCGTGACCATCTGTGCTTCTCTATTGTCCAGGCACGAAACGGATCCATTTCTCAGAAAGATAATTACCGGGGACAAAAAATGGGTCCTTTACAGTAATACCAGGGGAAAAAACAATGGCTATCACCAAATCAAGTACCTGTGCCTACTCCTCGGCCAACATTGACGTTAAAAAAAGTTTTGTTGTGTGTTTGGTGGGATGTTTCGAAGATAATACATTTTGAATTATTGAAATCTGGTCAAACAGTTACGGCAGAGCTATACTGTGCTCAACTAGAACGATTAAAAGCAGAGTTATTAAAAAAAAACGATCTTTTTTGGTCAATAACAATATGCGGATTTTACAACATTACAATGTGAGACCTCATGCGGCAAAAAATACTCAGCAAAAAATAAGAGAACCTGATTTCGAACTTCTGCCACATCCTTCATATTCACCGGACATAGCACCTTCGGATTATTATCTCTTCAAGTCGATGAAGCATTCACTTCGTGACAAAAAAAATACAAACGCTGACCTGGTGAAAAATCACCTGGATTTGTATTTTGCCAGTAAGTCACCAGAGTTTTACGAAAAGGGTATCAAAAAGTGGCCTCTTTTATGGAGGACGATAAAAGACAACGAGGAAAATTATATAACAGAATAATATTGTATCATTTTTTTTTAAAATATTTTTTTTGTCACAATAACAAAAAATGTCATTTCTTTCCGTTTTACCTAATATAATATTGTTTAGAAGAAAAAAATAATTGTATTAATTACAAGGCAGGTGGGTTTTATAAAATAATATGTTAAAACTGACTACCCTTGCCACATGATTTATATTAAATAATTAATAATTTACTGAAATTGTCATAAATCATGGAAAAAGTTAAGATACCTGATATTTTTAGTAGTTTATTTCGGAGCCCCCTTCCACATTGGCATGTATGTCTTTAGTTATGGCTCTTCACATGTCAATGAGTTATCTATTTTACGTTGGAACTTCGAACTCTAAAAAAACCCATTTCATTCAAAACACAAACTGAATACTTTTTTGTAACCCTGTCAGTTTAGAATGAACATGCTTATTTATTTACGATTTACCTTTCAGTAATGATTGTTCGTACTTTTTGTCGTGTGTTTTCAATTGCACAAAGGTGTCAAATATGACTTTACTGTTTAAAAAATAACCTTGAATAGGTAGTCGATAATCAGGGTCGGCGCCACCATACAGGCGAAATAGGCAACCGCCAAGGGCGCAAACCATTAGGGGGCGCATAAATGGAGTATTCAAATTATTTTTATATATGTACTCTGATAATAATAAATAATAGTAAGTTTTATTTGATTTTGATGTTTGTATTTGTTCGTTGTTATTATGTATCGCATTATATGATTCTAAAAAAAGAGGTTGAGCGACTGAGTAACAGTTTACGTAGAAAAACTTCTGTTGATAAACCTTCATTAGTAAGCCGTATGCTATACACCAGGAGTGGACATGGATATATATATAAAGTATTTATAATGATCACGAATTGTTTTTTCAGTATTTCGAAAAAAAAATGGGCCTAGGACGCAAAATAAGCTCGCGCTGACACTGTCGATAATAAGATACAGCTGTAAAAGCCAAAAAATCAATCTCTAAATAAATGTCCTAGATCCACAACTGGTTATTACAATGGCGAATACCGTGTGGTGAAAGTAGGTGACTAACTAGTTTGCAAAACTTTTACTAGTCATACAATTTGATTTTTTTTAAAACTTATAATATCCATGAGTACTTAAACATCATTGGTGCATAATACAAGCGTTTTACAGTAACTAGTTATATCATGCATAATCTTGTCCGGTAAACATTATATAATTTGAAAGCCATTGCTAAAAGGCTTCCAATCCCGGGATCGTATTAGTATCAATCCCGGGATTTTGGGATTCACTATAAAATGAAAGGAAAGTGAAATAGACTTAAAAGAAGCTCAATAGTGCTGAAACCACTTATTAAATGGCAGACGTAACTTTTTCAAAGAAGGGAGCTAAACAATTTCCGAGTTGAGAATAATTCCGGAATCTGTCTCGCAGGGTATCGCGCGAGCCCCTTGTTGAATTTTACTGAGGCCAGCGAGCCCCTTGTTAACTTACGAGAAAACAATATTCTCACATCAATTTAGTTAATAGCTACAATTTCTAATTTATATATTGTCTATGACAGCTTCAGTATACAGAATAGTATATTTTTAGCTATTTACATTGATAAGTTTACGGTAAATTGCATATTGTTACATATTATACGTGTATTGAGTAAACATCGATTGCTTATTTAAGTATTGTATATAATTTCATAGGAGTGATAAGAAAATTCACTCTAAAAAATGCTTCGAGATTAAGCGAGCCCCTTGTTAACATATTGGCAGCCCACCGCGGCTTGTAAGTATTTAATAAAAATTATTTCTTCACCAAAAAAGCACTTCATTTGACAGCATCAAGTACAGTAAAACCCCCTGGTATAGCGTATGCGGCAGTCTCCCGTATAGCGGTCCCCTCTATAGCGAATTTTTATTTTTAAAATATAAGTTTTCAAGGTCTAATTAGAATTTTCATAAATACATGTATTATATTATAAATATATACACTGTTTGTCCCTTGACTTCGCTAGACGTATTCTATGAAATATATATGAAAATGGGAGAAATGTTTGTTTTCGATTCACAAAATACAATTGAAAAAACCTAACCTCAAATTTTGCATGGATGCCTAGTCTCATATAACGCAGTATTACTATAGCGCAGTCCCAATCTGTACACTATAGGGGTGTCAAGTAAATTTTTGCGGTTGTTTTTGTTGTTGTAAAAATCGCTTTGTTGCATTATTGTACAATTTCGTTGAAGAATCCACAATTGGAATGCTTATGGCTAGATAAAATATTTATAAGATATTGATCCTAAGTCGATAGATGCAGACTCGGTGTCTTGTCTAGCAAAAGTTTTATTATATTCCCGTTATCTTGATGTTGAGTTTGCGAATTCGTATTCACGGCAGTAACTATTCAAGCATTTTTACCGCTGCTGAAATTTGACCAAAGATTCTTTTGGTCTACAAAATTTCTCTAATCATACTTTTTTTTCAATCCATGTCCACTCCAAATGCAGAGAATATGGGCTTCCTAATAGAGGTATCTAAAAATACGTTTTTCTATGAAAACTACTTCTTACTCAGTTGTTTAACCTCTCTTTTTCGAAGAGAGTAGGGATAAAAGAATAGAGTTTAGGACAGGGTCGGTAACCTTCCAGTTTCTAAAGGCCACATTCATTTATCTGATTCAACATAGGGCCGCAGTAAAGACAACGTTGACACCAGCGGTGGGCTGCCAATACGCTAGCAAGAATCTCGCTTTATATCAAAACAATTCTCGGTGTTCTGGGGAATTAGTGATTTTTTATCACTCCGGTGTAAAACTTAAATAAGCAATCGATTGTTACTTAACACACTTATAATATGTAACAATATGCAATTTACTATAAACTAATCAATATAAATGGCCAAAAATGAACTACTATGTACATTGAGGCTGTCGTAGATATTAAATAAGCCATAAATTGCAGTTATGTACTCATTTAATCTGAGAATATTTTTTTCTCCCAAATTAACAAGGGGCTCGCCGGCCTCAGTAAAATTTAACAAGGGGCTCCCGCGAGCCCATCCAGCCCACCCCTGGTTGACACTCTTCTTTTTTACATATAAGGGGTTGATAACACTCTTTTCCCAAGCGCTTGCGTATAATTTTTAGGTCATAGTGAATATATTATAAAATTGTATTATTGTATTAAAATTGTAATATATTAAAATATCCAGATTTACTTAAAAAAAATAAAAAAGGCAGAAGTCAAAAGGGCGCATCAGAATAGCCATATACTACTATTATTTAGGGTAATCTAATTAGATTAGAGCAGACACGGGCAAACCGTGGCACGCGGGCCACATGCGGCCCGCCGAGTATTTTTCTGCGGCTCGCGAAAAATATTATATTTTTGAAAAAGATTCACGTTTTTATTTTTAACGCCTTTTAAAAAAAGATTGAAAATAAATATTATAATCGTTATTTTCGGATCAACCTATATTTTCAATAATGAACTTCAATAAAAACTCTACGATCAAACATAAACAATGAACGTTTACAAGCAGTTTTAAAAATCTCAACTACAAAATTAACACCAGAATTTAAAAAAATGTTGAAAGACGTAAAACAGTTCCATTTCTATCATTAGATAGTTTTTTTTCATAATAATAAATAATATAAATATAAAAATGGTATTTTACTTGCGGCCCGCCTCTCATTTTGAATTCCTGAATTTGGCCCTTCATCCGACAAGTTTGCACCCCTCTGGGTTAGATTATTCTACTAGTGTGAAAATAAAATTACTATACCACGGTAAATATACGCTCAGTGTATTGATACACATACCATTCATTCATTGCTATCCTTGATATTGACTCAATAGCTTAATTCATCAGCTCATCCATTCGTTTCCAATGGTTTATTGTTATGTAATTGAAGAGATTCAGGTCGATTTGCACTTGCTTAAGTGTTTAATTGAACTACAAAAGCTAGTAGGCATTTAGAAGTAGGCACATATCACCGAAGATGCGAGAGGTTCAGAGAGTCTGACATCTGATTTACGAGGTATGACCTATCATTTAATAATATACAGCAGTGGACGCCAACCTCGAATGGCTTACTTTAGCTTATTTGGAAAAAATAAAGCACGCTTATTAAATCGAAACACATTCAAATCTAGTATGTACTGACATGAATGAAAACAACATCACTGTACTAATCTAAGCTAAGCTTTTTCGTTCTAGCTTTAGCGCAGCGGTGGGCTGCCAATATCTTAGCAAGGGGCTCGGTAAATCTCAGCCATAATGCCTTTACATCATGGATGATACATAGTCTGTGGTCCACGGGCCGCGTGCGGCCCGTTGATTTTTTTGCGGCCATTAAAAAAATAAAATATGTGAATACGTACACCAAATGTTCTTTTGCAAAATTTTAGTTCGAACTAACACGACCGAATGTAATGGAAGCAATCTTTCAACACCTTAAAGTTGATTTTAATCATCATTAAACATAATACATGTTTGATTGAAAGTTTGCTTCTTTACTCATAATTATATTATTCACTATCCTTAAACTTTCTAATTTTACTTAAATTTTGTATCAGATTTATATATATTTTTGTTATTTTACATGAAATTTTAAAGGATTATGTTATCCGAAAAACCGGGCCTCCAAATTTTGTTTTGCCTGGGGCCTCTCGTGTGCTTAACCCACCAAAGCTTGGAGAATAAATCACAGAAGTCCATTTTTAACTTTTGCGGTTAAAAATGTAAAAAAGTATAATTTATTTTTATTAAGACTTTTACCCTTAGTCGTCCACGTGCCCAAAATGCTTTACGTAAAAATTAGCATGGTGAAGTACAAAAATATGCAAATTATAAAACAGTGTCCTTGGCAATTTTATGATAGAATTTTACACAATTCCTCGTCAGCTGATGTTTCACAAAGTGACAAAGATTATTCTTGTTTAGTTAGTTTCATACACTTATTTAAATTACTGTTGCATAACAGTGTAAACATCATAATACGTGTTAGAGCATAAACTAAAAAGGTCCATTAATTTATTAATTCATAGTAAATTAGTATTTTTATTTTTACTCTAGCAAAAATAAAATATTTAATGCCAAATTTCGTTTACAGGTCTCCATTTCAATACTTTTAAACAAGTAATAAATTTTCATTCAATTAAGCTTTCCTGAACAAAAACCCAAGTGCGACTGCTTTGGTTATCCTTTTACGTACTTACATAATTTCATAGTTCCAAGAATTAGGCTATAATAAAACCAAAAGAAATATAAGAAACCTATTCTAAAAAAAGTGTGCTGAATAATTACGGTAAAGGTCGTAAAATGAAAAAATATACAAATATGAAAGTCGGTTCATAAAAATATTTCGCTACACATAATAAAACATCTGTTGACAATATAATATCCAAGATCGGTATTTTTAATTATTGTCGGACAATAGACAATAAACAGTTAGGGTCTATTTTATTATGCAGTCAAGGTAAATGTATTTTTTGAAAAAAAATGAAATGGCAACAAAGTCTGTTTCGTATTACAATTTAACAGAAATTGCCGTTAGGTGCTGATGTGATCTGAGACGAATGATTTTCTTAACTTAACAAGGGGCTCGCCGACCACGCCTAATTTTAATAGGGGGCTTGGGTGAGCCCCCTCCAGCCCATCCCTGCTTTAGCGGTAAGATGGTTCCGGGTACAAGTCTTGTAAGGTCAATACCAAATTTAGATTTTTGAAAATTTGACATAAAAAAACTTGTTCTTGATATTTTTGCTCTTCGAGTTAATTTAAAGCGACCTAAAATATATCTACATAGTTTATATCATACTATATCGTGTGATTAAAAAATCAAAATAACAGTCAACGTAGCTCTCCGCTGGAAAACATTCATAACGATGTAGTGTCTTGTTAAAATTTTAAAAGATGCCACCCGGTTCCGAAATATAACAAATATTATATTAGAGACGAGAAGATTACATATGATTCTTTGGCACTTGTGGTAGATCTCGATCTTCAGGTTTTCGAGCACTGGTACGGAGATTCAATTTGCTGACAGATAGCGCCGTTTCTGGGCTGAATTGTGAATAATCGATATCAATTGATGTTAAAGCAGGTGACATCGGTTTGAATTGTTCATATAACTTTGATCTATAATTCAGACAGAATTTAAAAAGAAATTTACACATACGTGCGTCTTTGTAAAATAAAGTTTTATCTATATTAATTCTACCACATCGAGTTGAAACTCGTTTATTATCAAATTAACTCGGATTTCTTATATTAGAATTGATATTATGTATTATCAAACGTCAATATTTCGATTTGAAACTGCCACAGTAACAAATAAAACGAGATGAAATCTGTAGTTTAATAGTTAGTAATGTAATGTTTTGCCGCCTGTGTGGTCGAGTGGTCAACACCGTTGGCTACCGCTACGAAGCTCACGGGTTCGAATCCCAGTACGGGCAGTTTTCTAAATTTGTTTTTCAATCGATTTATTAATTTCTGTTCAAAGGTATGGATGTATGTGATGTCTTGAACTAACCCCTCCCACCCTATCCTATGTACGGGGCGTATCGAAAGCGATTAGCTAACCACTAGTCCTGTCCTAGCCCTTTCCTTCTATTCCTACTCTCTTTGGAAAAAGAGAGTTTGAGCAACTGAGTAACAAGCAGTTCTTGTAGAAAAACTTCTGTTAAGATAAACTTCATTAGGAGTCCATATGCTCCACATTGGGAGCGGACATGGTAAAAAAAATGTAATGTAACAGTTATTAAATGTAAGTTTAATAGTTACTAATGAATGAGTTGAAAATATTTTTATATTTAAATTATTTGTTGTGCATTTTGACTCGGATCTGTATCTCAAATAAATCAAGCTCAAAAACACTTATGGCCTAAGTTTAAAACACAAAACACTTGGGTTTTATATTAACTATTATGCTGTCAAAACTATGCGACCAACTACTTTACTCAGTTAAAGAGTAATTTATATTTATATAAATAAATTATGGATAGAAATCATTTTTTTTCTGGTGGATACTCGATCTCACCTTTCCTATCACTAAAAATCATACCATTCCCCCTTGGCTTTGTAATATTACAAATTTTCTTACATTCACGGCTGTAATAGGCTTTGTAATAAATAACATTATATGTAATTTTGAAACCACAATTGTCATTATCACAAACCTTCAAATGACTATGTTGCATCCTGTCGGATTTGGTTAGTTCGTAAAATTACATTTTTTATGGGAATCTTTGGTCGTCAGAGAATGAAATTTTGAACACGTAGTCGAATATATAGTGGAGGTACGATCCGGACATTATTACGACAACCAACGAAAACATTCAATCGTTTACAATTTGATTATACAATTGCTATATTTTATTATTATATTATATCATGCATTGAACTGTGTTTCATTTGCCAAAATCATGTAGCATGTTTCTAAGAATTGCATGTCTCTTAAATTGTTTTTATAGTTTTAGCAATTATAATGTTAATATATATATATTTTTATAGTTTTAGCATAACTGCTGAAATTCATGCGGTATATTTTTACAGGGTGTTCGTCGAGAAGGTTTACTATTTGTTTGGCTGATATTTAAAGAGAAGAGCAAGGTTTTATGCCTACAAATTAGAAACACTTCACAAAACATTCGCACCAAAATTAATGAAATACCGGTTGGAATGTGTCTTTGTCTTCCATATGTTATTCCCAACACCTAATATAGCATTTATCAGTATTAAAAGATTTTGTTTTGAATTTAAATAAAGTTATACAAAAATAAAATAGTAAACCTTCCCGAAGAACACCCTGTATATTGTGATGGTGAAGTCATTCATCTTTACTGATTCTTGTGATTTTTTAACCCATGTCTGCTCCCAGTGTGGAGCATATGGCATCCTCAATGGAGGCACCTCAACAGAAGTTTTTTCTACGATACATGTTTTTTTTTAGTTGCTCAACTCTTTTTTCTTTCGAAGAGAGTAAGGATATAAAATATATGGCTAAGACAGGACCATTAGTTAGTTAATTACTCTCGCTAAACCCCGTTATTTTAGGATTGCAATGGGGCTGGGAGGTATTTTTAGGCATAAATCTTGTGAGATATGCAGATTATTTTCTTTCCGGCAGTGTATCTTAAATTGTTTACTAACATCAGTTTATTATATATTAACCGTTATTTCAAGAAACAAAATATACAAATAGTTTTAAATAATTCTGGACTTCAGAGTTCGCATTCAATTGATATTGTGTGTATGTATTACCATTATCCATGGGTACAATAGGCCAGGCTATTCAACAATTGGCTTAACTTTATCTGTGTTTGCTAATTTTATGTTACTGCCAATAATACAGAGGAAGTATGTATATAAATTTAACAAAACCCGGTATTATTTCAATGGTTTCAATGTTTTTTTTATGTGGTTTTAAATATACAATCGCTAATCTGATCGGCTGAGACTGACGTAATTTCACAATCCTAGATGCTATCAGCAATAATTGTCAAACCGTCATCGCCATAATACTACGAGCAATGGTTTGTGCTGATTGTAATTGGTGACTCGTTTCAATCATGAATAATAAATAACCCCAAGCCACAATGAAGGTAAAACAAAACAGTCAAAATATACACACCTGTCATTTATTTAATACGTATCAAAAACCACACAGATATGAAATCAATACATTAAGTAATTCTTGTTTTCCTCAATCCGACATACAAACAAAGATTTTTCGCGTTTAATGCAGGAAGTTCGTAGTCAAAAGGTGCGTTTTCAGGTTTCCCAGGTGCACTTGGAATAAGGATAAACAGGGAATAATAGGTGCGGAAAACTTGAACCGATTTACGATTAGAAAATAAAATAATATTAATCCGCCGTCCTTAAAATATTGTTTGTTTTATATCTAAAATAAAGCTTTTCTTTCAATATATCTATTGATATTTAGAGCAATGGGAGTCGTGAAATTCGCGATTTTATTACAAAATCAATTAGTAAAATTGTTCAAACACAACAATTAAATATGAATAACTCCCAAGACATCGACAGCTACAGAAGGTACATAGATATTACAAGATTTCCACGACACAAAATGTGCTTCTTTAAATGTTAGCGTAATGAAAAAATATGTCTAGTATGAATAAAAAATGGTGACAGCGGGGCAGGAGAGGGGACCGTCTTTCTTGACGTCATCGAAAAGGCGAAATCGCGACCATACAAACAAACAAACAAACAAATGTACGAACGTACCTTATCGACTATTAATATATAGATGCTAAAAAAGCTGAAGCTTAGGGTTCAAACTCAAATCTTTATAATCGATCGAAATGCAATTTAAAATTTTTACCAAGTAAATAAATATTCAAAATATAAATGAATTATCGTAAAAGTTCGTATCGTCGTCTTCGGTCTCCAACAAAGAGGTATAAAATGCGGTTCCTAATATCAGACCACCCGTTTCTTTACCTACCAGTTTCTTACTTTTTAGAATTCTTCGTGAAAAAAATATGAACCGGTCATCATGCTGCTGTTTAAGCCAAAGGTCTCCAAACTACGGCCCGCAGGCCAAATCTGTCCAGATGCCTATTTGTGACCCGGCCTGAATCCCAGTTTGATAACATTATATCTATTCGTCGTTGGCTTCGGTTACGGAGGTCCCGGGTTCGAATCCCGGTACGGACAATTTTAAAATTGATATTTCAATCAATTAATGAATTTCTGTTCGAAGGCATGGATGTATGTGATGTATTGAATTCCCCCCTCCCACCCATCCTATCCTATGAACGGGGTGTATCGAGAGCGATTAGCTAACCACTAGTCCTGTCCTAGCCCTGTCCTTATATTCCTACTCTCTTTGGAAAAAGAGAGGTTGAGCTACTGAGTAACAAGCTGTTCTCCAATAAACTCCATAAACTCCAATAGGAGTCCATATGCTCCTTATAGGGAGCGGACATGGTTAAAAAAATAATTGATAAAGCTTACCCTTATCAAGTAACATTAATTGTTGTTTAATCATAAAAACATCTTTGCCTGTTTCTTTTGTATAATGTGTTTATTAAATAATCTGAAAATAATATAAATAACAAGAAACATTTTTTATGTAAAAATAAAATTATGATATTAATATCATATTCAAAAATCTCTACGATCTGGCCATTTGTGAAAATGTTAGCCCACCCCTGGCTTTAACTAATACATACCAAAGATGTGTCCAGACATTTGGCAGACATTTTTTCGTAGTGGGCTCAGAATTGGGATAGCTTCGAGCTGGCGTCGTCAACCTGTGACCTGCGGGTCACCAAGTGACCTATTTAAAAATTTTGAGTGATCTCCATGATGTCCATAAATGAATTATAATTTGTGGAAAATAATGGCAGCATTTCAATGTACGGAGTTCGCAGATATGGTTGTATATATTAGATATCAATGTTTGTAAATCGTATAACCTCTAATAATAATCATTGATGTACAAGCTTTTGTTTTTTTTTTACTATTAAAATTTGTCTTTATTATTTATTAAAACACTGCTTAAAATGCCGCCTGTGTGGTCGAGTGGTCAACGTCGTTGGCTACCGCTACGGAGGTCACGGTTTCGAATCCCGGTACGGGCAGTTTTATAAATTGATTTTTCAATCGATTTATGAATTGCTGTTCAAAGGCATGGATGTATGTGATATCTCGAATTCACCCCACCCACCAATCCTATCCTATGAACGGGGCGTATCGAGAGCGATTAGCTAACCACTAGTCCTGTCCTAGGCCTATCCTTATATTCTTACTCTCTTTGGAAAAAGGAGAGGTTGAGCAACTGAGTAACAAGCAATTCTCGTAGAAACACTTATGTTGAGATAAACTTCATTAGGAGTCCATATGCTCCACATTGGGAGCGGACATGGTAAAAAAATAAATAAATGTAAATACATACTTAGTCGAAACATCTTCTTAATATAACCGTTTCAGTGACAGATATATATAGAATATATTATATATATAGATTTTAGAATATAGAGTAATTTAAAAATACTTCTTGGTAGGTGTATCTAATCAAATATTCAAATTCGTCACAAAGGTCGGTAGACACTCTGGCCATATTATATTAAACGATCAAATTTCAATCAGCAGATTATTTTACCATTTGTCACTATTTGAAGCCACCTGTCACTATTGATTAGTCGGTATTATTTTAGCATTTTACAGGTAGCGTAAGTCAGAATTTGTAGCACGTCTTCGCAATGGTTCGAATTTAATTGTGCGACTGACTGACATAATTGTCGGCCGTGTAGAATAGTCGATGGTTTTGTGATTCTTCCGACCACGAATATCTAGATATATGGTTGTTTAAAATATTTATTAACTTTTTATATGATGACATTCATGTCCTAATAATGATATTGATAAACATAGGAAGCGATTCAGTATGTATAAAAAAGATAATAGCAAACAGTACTTTTTTGACAGAACATCGTCACCTTTGATAAAAAATCGATTTGCATAAATGTGTTATTTTACCAGTGTTGGATAAATGATTTTTCTTCATAACAATTTTTTATCGATTTTGAATTTGTGCCTATTCAAGTTTGTGTTTACGTCTGATATATAAATTATTGAGTTCAGCTGCACCAAGAGAGTTTGAGAATTTGGTTTGATATTGTACATTAATTGACTTATTTATTACTTAGATATCAACATTTTTAACCGGTTTACGCCAGCGATTTCCAACCTGGGAGGCGGGAACTATTGCAAAGGGAGGCGCGAACAGTCCAACATATTTATTTACCCTTTAAAACGTGTCTTTATTACTATAAGAAATGAAGTATGGGGAGGCGCAGTTACATAAAGGTTGGAAACCACTGGTTTACGCTGTTCTATTTGGTAGTTTTATCTCCAGATTAAATTGAAAAAGTGCTAAAATTTAAGGTTTATGACTGCTTTCTTCTGTTTTACGCGGTTTTTGAAATACGCGATGAGTAAATACAAAAAAGTAATTAAAAATTCCGCACGAAATGCTTTCAAACAATAACGCCAGACGATATTGAAGTGTTGTTACCTCAGTCTCACAACGATATCGGGACTGACAGTACTCGCCGGAGTGTTTCCATTGCATCTCCATGAGCAGGTTCGTGGCACGACCACCTTGCTGCAAAGAGGAAAGGCTGATGGGGTTAATACTACAACCATATATCCCCATCACCTATTTTGAATTCCATTTAGCAATTTTATCAAAAGGCAACCGTCAGGGGCCTAGCGATGAACGTTGGCACCATTGAGCACCAGACGAATTCTCTTCTTCCCGACCAATCAATTTAATTAAGGTCTTGACTATAAATGATAGAAGACGATGGTTTCGTTGCCAAGCTCCATCAGATTTGCCGGTAAGTCCAACATTCAAACGTTAAAAAGCAGGATTATGAAAACATCTTATATGAATATAATACGGAGAAGAAGTATAACTAAACTATTGTAAGCATTTCGCTTATTTAGAGATGTTGATTTTCTGCACACTCAAGTGTAAGCTACCAAGCATTGGGCAGTCCCAGTGTCACTCCAATGACTATCGAAGAAATTGTTGAATTAGAGAAAGAAAATGGGTTGATTTGTGAACAATATGGTCTTGTCAAAGTTCTCCAATAACGAATCTTTAAAAAGATTTTGCTTTGATTCGCAGATTGACATTTTCAAGCTAAAGTTGCACGCTTGTTATAGAAAGAAAACAGTAATATGATTAGACATGCAACTATCGACATTATTAAATAAAATAATAACGCAATGCGTCGACTATTGGAACTGTAATAAAGGAAACGTAATCCTATTGGTGCATCTCAACGGACGTTAATTTGCGAGAGTTTTGCCGTGAGGGTAAGCTGTGTAAAGGTGGGTGTTTAGGAAAATAATAATAAATAGCTTTTCATTATTTTTATGGCCCATTTTTAGAATGAGATTCGTTGGAAGCAAATGTGTTATATAAATCTCTGACTTCGATTACAAATTGATGTACGTATCGATTGAATAATCATTTTTTCGGCACCACGGTCAGATTTCCAATGAAACCATAATATAAATAAAAATAGCGATTGTATTCGTAAGTGTTTGAAAAAAAAAGAAATTTAAAGCAATTTTTATTGCTAATATTGTATTTAGCATAATTTTATTGAACTAAGATTTGAACTGGCAAACTAAACTACTGTATTCGGGCAAAGTATGTAAATTATTTTTACCGACAGCCAGGGACGGCTGTTGTATAGGATCCAAGAGTAGACTTGGCTCATTTTAAATTCCCGATGTGTTGTCAATAAAAACTATTTCAGGAAACGGTTATTAATTTACATGCTTAGCGAATGTAACAAGAGTGCAACTTTCAACATGCACTCCTTTCCTTTGTATAAGGATACCAATTTTTGTGATATCACGCTAGGGCTATGCACTAGGGTATGAATCACGTAACTCATTCGTGTCTATGAAATATTTTGACTTTAAGTGGCGCAATGCTCTACCTGTTGGTATCTGAAATTTCAAGTAGAGTAAATAAGCTCGGGCTGATTTTGATTGTGTTTTTTAATAATTCCGGCTTAAACCGGTTAACCGGTTTATTTATTTAAGAAAAAAAAACCGAAAACCGGTTTATTGATTTGGTCGGTTAATTGGATGCCCTAGTAACAGCTTAATTATTTTGTCAAATAAAAATTCCTGGATCACCACAATTTTTTTTCCGAATGCAGATTCAAATATGGCAACATATTAACATTCGATTTTATTGACGAATCTAAATTAAAAACGAACTATCTTATACAGCAGAAAAGGTTTTTAGGACGCCGATGAAGCGTTTTCCATACTCCGGCGCTTCAACTTTCCTCGAATAAAAAATAGCTACATGCTTGAAATTGAGCAAAAACTTTAAGATATTACAAATAATTTGTGCAATACTGGTGGCTTCCGTCAAAAGTAAGCGCTGCTTCTCAACTTTAAAAAGGTAACGATTTTTTTTGAGAAATACCGGAAATAAACCATTAATTATATAAATATGACTCAAGACAGACTTAATGCTTTTGTAATGTTAATTTAAGAAAAACAATAAGTTGGTACTGGTATCGGTATCAAACTTTAATGTTCATGTTGTCGACATGTTTCATAATTTAAGAAGCGCATAATGAATTTCTTATATACAGAAATAATCTTCTTTTGCACCCCTAATATTTGTCACCGGCCGCCACTGGCGACAGCTATCGGCCACACAAAGAAATAATTATTGTTTCAATGCTATGCGACTTTACGTCATATGCTTTCAAAATTTAACACTTATTAACATTTATACAATATGCTGATGGAGGAATTGAAAATAATGTATATCTAAAAAAATAACAAAATAAGAAATGATGCGTCGATTGAGGTGACAGGGGTTTATTTTATAATGGTCGATAACAAATGCAATAAGTAAAATCTGGGCTGGGCTGGAAAGGGGCTCGGAAGGGCTCTTGCGAGCCCCTTCTTACATTTTACTTTGGCTGGCGAACTCCTTGTTAAATTATGAAAAAAAAAAAATATTGATCAAATCTACCTGACGGCAATTTTTGTTACAAATAACTTGAAAAATTTATGATAATTAATGTCAGTGAACTTAAAACATTTTCAAGGGCAGCATGTACATTACATATGTTTAGATATTTTTTGTGTGCGTATTTGTTTGCTCACTACAATGATTGCGTATATTTCACAGTTTAAGAGGGAAATCTCGTTAATGTATACATTAACTATCAGTTCTAGTTGAAGCTAAGATCATTAAAATTGACATTCCACTTTAACTAATCAATGCAATGATAAGCGTTAGGCAGAATAGACATAGCATTACGGCTTATGTTAGGTTAACTGACAAGCTAGATTCAAAGTAGAAGTGACATTATGGCTTAGGTTAAGTATGTTGTATGTTGAATAGAAAGAGGGGGAGAATGACAACATGGCGTTGACATTTTTGAGGTTATGTGAAATTTCAGATGACAGTAAAATATAACTGCGTGATTGCGCGCACACAGCAATGGAGAGTAACCGGCAACAATATGAGTGTACGCGTGACTATTTTTAAGTCTGTGAAAATTTTTACTACGTCTTTGTAGAATGTAAACATTGATTGGTTAAAGTGTTCATTTTCTCTCTCGTGTATACCGTTACTGACTAAAATGAGCGATGTATACATTGACTTGTAAACCGTTTGAATACCGCGCAAATAAATCATTAATGTGTTCCAGAGATACTGCGTGTTTTTGAGAAAAATAATTTTGCCTAATATACACTCTAATTCGATATTTTAAAAACCTATATTGACTCAGTATAGATGGAACTACTAATATTCATTAAAATATTGCTTATATTGTATTAGAATACCAAGTATTTTGATTTTGATTTTTAATTACAAACAAATATTTATCATGCTGTAGGCCAAAACAACGAAGTGTGGGATTTAATTTTCATAAAGAATAGTTTAAAACCTTATCTGCCTCGAATCAACGTTCTAAATTTTATATTACATGCCGATCTAGAATCCTTATCGACAATTAGAATTTAACCAGAGTCCATTAATCCAGAGTCAGAGTCTGAGTCTAAAAAATCTTACGACTCAGACCCATTGAAAAGAAAAAAATAATGATCTGTATTCAAACCACAATAGTCCATAGTGTTGCCTCCGCATGCTAGGCTGACTTAAAATGATATGATGATATCCATATATATATATTTAAAACAAAAACAAAATATTCCCTTTTATTACTTCCACTTTTATTTAGCAAGATCAGCCGTTAAAATGAAATGATTGAAAAATATCTTTGAAGTCAGTGTCGTCTTTTTTTACACGACTCCCGACTGCCAATTGACCCACAACCGTCGTGTATAGATTCTTAACTAACAATTGTTGTCTTAGCACAACACATAGTCGTTTTCAATATAGTAAAAAAATATGATGAAATTAACATACCAGCATAATAAAGATGCTTTCTATTTCGTAACATTTAAGTAGGTAATTTTTTGTTGAGTTTGCGAAGTTGTTTCCGGAAATACCGAAAAACAGATTATGCCATAATGATTATGGGAAGCCATTTATCGGTGTGACGTTATTTAATTCCTTGTAATAAAGTATTTCGTTGTAATACATAAGTTGTCGCAAATGTAGATATTACACAATATATCTAGCAGATGATTGAAGTGAAATTAATAGTACTAAGAATTTATTCTTTTCCAAAAGTCATATAATAAGCAGAAAATCGTAACCGAAAATTTATAGGTTTTTTAAATTACTTTCGTACGAAGTTCGATAACGGAATTCCTTAAATGTGGTTAGTAAATAGTAATATATGGTCCAATGCCTATCCTGATATTATACTGACTACTTTCAGTTTTTTAGGTCAGCATTTCTCATCTGGGGTCCACTTGAAACAAACCATAACATGTCCAAACTCTGAAAGGCACAGGCCCTAAAAAATATCTGGCGAATGAGATTACATTCTATTGTTGAAAACAAATATTCGAAAGTAAAATATTGAAACATTACATAGAGTAGGTGGTCGAATATTCAAATAACAAGGCGTGGCCTGTGGCTCTGACAGTCAGTCGGATCGACTTGATTAATACTTTCCACTCAGTTGACATGAAATGACAATACCTGAGGATGTAGTCAGCATTCTGTCTTTCGCCCATCAGTTGCAAGTTGGTCCATCAACTATCCGGTTAAGCTTGGAAAGCTTGGCAACAAACCTGCAATGTTAAGATATAAATTGGCTACTCCAAACGTTCGATGTAAGCAAGAAGTGGAAAGAATTTATAAGTCTAGCGGCCTTTCGACGATGCGTCCCTATACACATATATACTAGCTATTAGCAAGTTAGTGCATAAGTGTTAGTGTTTTAAGAAATAAAATAAATCATATCCAGACAAAATGCGACGCCAAATGTCATTTATTGTTAATATTCGAATAATATATCAAATATTCGACCATCAAGATAGTGTCAAATATATTCGAATATCCAATACAATTATGAATATTCAATTATTAAATTAGAATCCCTATACATTTTAATATAACGTAAAAAAATATTAAATCATTTAACGATTGATATGTAGTGCAACACAAAATTTATATTTATAGTTTGACTTCAAGAGGAAGAGGTGTAAATTTTAAGATTATTTCCCAATTAAAGAGTATTTTTTATAAGTTGATAGGCTCAATTGAAAAATAATGCAAAGGTATTATTTTATTTATACAACTCTTTGTTTTCGTGTGAATAAAGTTTATTGACATTAAATTTAATTATTTTCGTCGTTTCTTAATTATATATTGTATTATATTCTACATTTACAATACAAATATAATGTCATTTAATTTCTATAGCAATTTATTATTGTCATTATCACAAACAAATATTTCATTGAAGAACGCGAAAAATCTTCATAATTATCCGAAATTGCTACTAAATTTATATGGAAAAATTAGGATATTTCCTCAAATCATTACGATAATACACATTTAATTAATCGAAAAACTACTTTGTTTCTGTGTATATATATATTACCGAAAAAAAAATGTAAGATTATCTTGTGCAATCATAAAAAAGAATAATTTAAAACATCCAACATTAGGTTCATCATTCGACCAAATGATTTGAAAATAATTGCAACCTCGTCGTGAAATATGATATTATGTTTATTTTATATTATAATACTTACATTAAAATGTGACGAAAAAGACTTGAAATTTATTTACGAGAAATAATGTCATATTTTCAACCTTGAGTGTAATGTGTGTAACTCCCGATTGACGCAAAATTTTTCTTACTTATTTGAAAAAATAAAACATCAACAATACTTATATAAATATATGACGTACTTTTGGTAACGCCTTGCTGTAAAGTTTAAGTTTATGGACTCGAACTTTTAACTTGACGTAGATATATATTACGTTTTATTTTAGGTAGATTCTAAAAAATATTATGTACATTTGACCTACTTTCGATTTTTTTTGTACACTAAAAATCGTTTACTTTATTTAGTGCGTATTTTTGCTAGCGTCAATCTCTAGATAAAAATTATACTTATTGACGTCAAAAAAATGAAACCTCGTGTATATTATGACGTAAGACATTGGAAATTTTCTTTTATTCTTTAATAGTTGATGAAAAACACGTATGTGGAAAAACGTGGGAACCTTATCTTAAATAAATGACAAACAACCAGGTAAGTTTTATTGAAGTGAATCGATCATACATACTCCACGGTAAGCCATGTACCCGTGTTTTATATATCGTTATAGCATAAAAATATTACCCCATTCAATAAAAAATTAACGTAATTAATGAAAAGATAGTAGATATTTTGCAAGATTAGAGATAAGAATAAATTCTTTACCGAGATAATGAGATAAATATTGTTATTAAGAATTCACACCCCTGTTCGGTTAAGAAGTTGTGATCCTTAAGTAAATACAGTATTTAGTAAGCGAAATATGTTTTAAAATTAGTCTATTCATCAAATTGATTGGTAAAATATCTACAGCATGTACTAAAACAGTGCTGCCAAACTGTGTGCCGCAAGAAGTCTCAGGTGTGCTGCGGAGGAAGAAGATCTACACATTCAAATAAATATTTGTCACGTTCGTATATAGTGGTCAACGCGACACATTTTCCACATTTCCTTTAAAGCATTTTTATTTGGTGTGCCGTGAAGTAAAAAAGTTTGGCAGACACTGTACTAAAAGGAAGGAAAGTGATTGAGAAAATTAAAGAAAATTTCAAGGCAGGAAAAAATGACTATTATTTTAAAGTCAGCTATCAATGAAAGGCATATTATTTGGACTCCTAATATAACATCTCTAAAAAGGATATTTAACTTAACCAGTTGTTAGTCAGTACCTCAAACTTTCTCTTAGGAAAGGGTTAAAAAAGAAGGAATGGGAGGAAGACTTTACAAGCTCGCTTTATGTCCCGTTTTTTGTCAGATATTGGGTGAAATGAAAATATAATATCCAAGCATTAAAACACAAATTTCTAAATCTAGTAAAAGGTATGTATGAAAGTTTTCATTTACAGATTCGAACCTTGAACCACACATCTGAGAAGAAAGAAAAACGTAGAAACATTGATAACTCACCTTCGTGATCGGTAAAAATTGATCATATTTTTAAATAGTGTTGAACAATTCGATGATTTTAAATAGTGTTGAATAATTCGATGATTTTTCTTACATCGTGTGGATGAAAGAATCAAAGATTTTTCACGGTTGGCATTCTTTTATACTGTGTACATATACCATAACAAAATTATATTGTTGTATTATTTAGATTGCTGCAGGTTTCTTTTATCAAACGAGTGAATTATTCACAAGGTCGAACGTACCAGCTGATCAAATAATCTCCCAGTAATTTTTTTGATCAATAACTGTTATAAATATGTTTTCTTTATAAAAAAATATTTGCCATGTCTGCGAATCGAATTGTAGCCGTCGTCAAATAGCGATTAAATCTTCGTATTGAGTGACGCGTTGGACAATGCTGGATAATAATAATTTTTAATGAGTCTAATATTGCATGAAATTCACGAGAGTTTAATGTTCGCACTAATTATCACTAATGATACTAATCATCATGAATTAGGGATAATTATTTTCCGTTATTTTGGCGCCCGTGTAGTGATGGTGTTTTAATTATACATAAATTTAATCGGTGATACTTAAGCGAAATCGGATAGCTGTTAGGAATTATTGTTTTACAGTAAAATAGAGAATGTCTAATAAAGGGATAGTTTAAAGTGCATCTTAGTAACGAACATAATGGCAACCTTTATCGTTATTTTATGAGTAAGTTAGAATACACCTGAAAAGGAGAATGTAAAAATCCCGTAATATCTGGATCAACAAGGAATCGTGACAAAAGAAAGAAGATAAAAGTAGTAAATATATAAATATTTTCAATTACAATCTATTAAGCCTTTGATGAGTATCAACGTACCTGCACGTTGGAGTAGCTTGTCATCTATTATCTATTGCCATTCTCATATTTTTTTTATTGAATTTTTGTTATTTCTTCAGATATGGATACTAGACACATCTACCAGTGACTTTTGGCCACCACATTATTTTTATTTTGTATAACAAATGAAGAAAATGTTTTTTAATAAAGAGTAACACTAACAAAATCGGTAGCCATATAATATTGAGCATAAAATTCTATTTGGGATCGATTCCTTTCTGGAATCGACGTCTGCAGAGCGGCACATGTAGACAGATGAGAACAAAAAAGATCTTGACGCAAACGTCGAAAAATATTGATTTATGAATTTTTGTCCAAAGGCATTGATGTATGCGATGTTTTTAATTAATTCCCACCTTTTTAGCATAGGTGCTAAAAACGGGCGAAGCGAGACCTATTAGTTAACCCCTACTCCTTTCCTAGACATATCTTTACATCTCTACTCTCTTTGCAAAAAAAAACAGGTTAAGCAACTGAGTAACAAGCAGTTCTCGTAGAAACATTAATATTGAGTTAAACTTCACTAGGAGTCTATATGCTCCACATTGGGAGAGGACATGGTTAAAAAATACTTACAAATTGATATTGTAAAACAATGTCACGACATTTAAAAGTAAGCTATCGAGGAATTCAATATTTTTTGATTGAAATGACTTCTCACGATTATACATAACGCAGACAGTTTTATGAATTCTGATTTTATAATCTCATTTAAATTCCGAATATTTTTTTTATTGTAATTAAAATTTGATATTCAATCCTAATTTACATTTCGTTTCGCAACTAGATTTAGAATTAGGTCAGTTTGGATTCCAGTATTCATTTTAGTTGCTGTAGTATTCTTTTATATTGCGTTTGGTTATGATTTATGTCAATGTCGTTGCTACGTTATATATACATATAATACAAATAAAAGTTTAAGTATTGGACTTTTCACTACTTATTATACGGAACAGAAAAAGTTATTTGATAGGAAATTTGAATCGTTCAAATTATGTACACTCCCACAGATTTTGTCACTAACGACCCGGGTTTCGCCTTTCGGCATCTTCAGGCGTTCAAGTGCACGGATGAACTGTTCAGTTCAAATGCACTTGAACGCCTGAAGATGCCGAAAGGCGAAACCCGGGTCGTTAGTGACAAAATCTGTGGGAATGTACATAATTTGAACGATTCAAATTTAATATTGAAATTCCACCAAGCACTTTCAGTCGAAAAACTTAAATTATAAAATACATTGGTGTATTATAAAGAGTTTTTATGTGAGATACTAATTTGGTATTTAATTCGAAATTGCGTTTTAGTAACTAAAAAAATTGACAACTATTAATGATTTGCGCATTTCCTCACAAAACATTGAAATTGCCCTCAGTTGGAGCGAACGCCGCCCCGCTCATTGACACGTCACACATTAATGAACTGTGTTCGGAAACTTTTTAGTTCGACTAAACAACTATACAAATTCACTCGACCAATGTGTACCAGCTTTAATGAGTTTAGTCAATCATTATTATATATATATTTAACCCAGTGTGGAGAATATGGCATCTTAATGGAAGTAACTCGACAGAAGTTTTTTTACGAGAACTGCTTGTAGCTCAGTTGCTCAACCCCTCTTTTTTTAAAGAAAGTAGGTTTAAAGAGGATAATACTAGTGCTCAGCTAATCAATCTTGTTACGACCAGTTAATTTTAGGATTGTAAAGGTGGGAAGGAACTTTTAAGACATCACAAAATTCAAAAAATCTTTTTGTACTTTGATTTGAAACTGTGCGATCCGTCACAGAAGCCAATAACGTTAACCACTAAGCAACGGACCCGTTAACCTCATCTATATATTATACATAGCTATAAAATATTTTGATCCCTTTCTCAATCATGTTTTTTTGTTGTTGCATTTTCTTAAATATCTAATTATTCTTTCATTTCTTATTTATTTTTTAATTCTAAAAACGATTTCCTCAATAATTTTATTTCCTGTAATATTTACCTTATCGAATTTGCAAAAGAAAATCGTTTGTTGGCTATAAGATTGGTGGAGACTCGATGAAAGGAAATTAAAAATCAAGAAAGAAAGAAATAATGCTGAAAAATATTCATATTATCAGGATTACATAAAATCGGCAGTCATTGACAGTCACCCACGACTGCATTTGGTGCGGATGTTCTCAGTCCGTTCTGGTCCATAGATTTACAAACATTTTTTTACTGCAAAAGTAACATATTTTTTGGTCAGAATTTAGCCGCGCAAGAGCTGAATTTTAATTGCAACTTAATTAATGTAATACAAGGAAAGGTTGTGTAACATGTTGACATTTGGTTGGAAAAATAAATTCATAACGAAAATATGTTATATTACCTGAATGTATTTTTATTTTATTTTAAACAAACCTTGGTTAATCGTGTTTTAATGGCCGCCACAAACCACAACAATAAATGTGGGAAAAATATCAAAACTTTTTAATTATAAAAACAAAAACAATACATAGAAAATCTCTACATTAGATTCACCAAAAAGTATATTACCTTCTTGTACTTACTTGCTGGTGCTACCTGCTAAGAATAGGCTTACACTTGTCGCTGGAAAACGTGTTATTAATTCGAAAAGCCAAACTTCTAAAGAAACACCCGTTTTATACTAACAATAAAATGTTTAAATAATTTTTCACAATTCTCAAGCGTTGTCATTGCGTAAGTCTATTCATGGTGAAATGGCTAACCAAACTGAGCACAAATTAGATGTCAGCTATGAAATTAGATCTCGTTGAACAAAGTGTTGCTAATTCTAAAAACAAATATTTATAAAAAAAACACTTTACCGGTCTTTCAAATAATATTATTACATTTATTTAACTAGTAGATTTTATTCTTTTTAGCGACACTTTTTTGTACGGCATATGATTTTCTCCCTGATTTTATTAAACTTATTGAATTATTTTTACTGTCTCAGTTAGAACTTAAACTTCTAAATATAACTATTTTGAATTTAAGTTTAATTTAACTTAAATTCAAAATCATCTCACGACGCGAGTGATAGTGTAACGGATTCGAACACAGTTCTTCTTCCCAAGTTAAAAATCATAAAAAAAGGATGAAAAATGTAAGACCAAAACGATTAATTACGACAGTGAAAAGAGCGTTACATTTATATCGACTGTGGAAAGGAAAAATGACGTAACCCACACATAGCAAATTTTACAGGAGGCACAAAAAAGGTGTTTTGATGATTTTGGGCCATATGAAAATTATGAAGTATACACAACCTTGAAGTGCACGGAGACTTCTAAACTGGTGTTTAATTACTTTTAGGGTGTTCACTGTCAATACTTGGTGGAAAGGCATTATATTAATAAAAACACAATACTCCTTTGTACTTCATTCCACTTTATTTAATATGTCAGGACCGGTTTCGCTCATTACGAGCATCGTCAACTGAATTGATGTTTAATTGGTGTTTAATTTACATAATCTAATATTAGTTAAAGAAATTGTCTAGAAAAAAACTTTTTTTCAATCTTTCTTATTGGTTTCAATTTTCATAAGCTCATCTTTTTTAAAAATTAAAAGCTAAATTTAGATACTAATTTGACATTTGCAGATTGCTACCTTTTGATAGAACGTATATCAAGTTTGATACATTGTGATTATCGAAAAAAACCTGTTTTTTTTTTAAAACTGTGGGTTATGTCCTTTTTCCTTTCACAGTCGATATGATAAATCGAATTTCCGCTGTATCAGTTGTCGAAAATAAGTAATAAAGAAAATTAACAACCGAAACCTCGTATAATCAATTTGTCAACATATTCCTCCGTTATCAACAAAATTTATTAAATTTAAAATGTGTTTCTTATTTTTTATAGATTGAAATTTTTTAAATCAAAAATAGTTCTTACATTATTACACCCGTTTCATCAAGATGTAAAGGCCCTACTGATCAAGAATACTATCATGATTCATGGCTGTAACACGAGCTCGAACATCCGATTATTGTGCATATTATTTATCGCAGACGTCTGCGCATTCAGCGATCATTTTTTTTACCGAAAGCAGCGGTTCTAATTACTAGCCTGCTGCCGCTTCAGCAACCAAGAATCATATTGCAGTCACACACCCAATAAACAATTCAATTTATGCAGTCATGCATTATGAACCATGCGATCACATTTCAAAATTCATAGTCACTTCAAACGTTACATTGTTCCCACCATGAAAGTTTATACGAATTTATATATTTCTACTTGTATAACACATATCGACTTTGGAAAGGAAAAATGAACAAAACAGGCTTTTTTCGATAGTCACAAAGTATCAATCAAACTTGATACACGTTCTATCAAAAGGATGCAAGCTGCAAATGCCGAATTAGTATGTAAATTTAGCTTTTAAGTTTGAAAAGGATGACCTTGTAAAAAATTAAAACCAAAAAAAAGACTGGAATAAAAGTTTTTCCTAGACAATTTCTTTTATAAAATTAGATTATGCCAACTAAATACCACTTTAGAAATTTCGGTGCACTTCAAGGTTGTGTATAATTCATAATTTGCATATGTCCCAAAATAGTCAAAACACGTGTTTTACGCCTCCTGTAAAATTTGATAAGTGAGGGTTACGTCCCTTTCCTTTCCACAGTCGATATGTAATCCAATTGTAAACTGGCTACCATCCTTCCAATTTTAAATAGCGGAGCGTAGCGAGAGCGATTAGCGAAACACTAGTCATGTTATAGTTATATTCTTTATATCCTTAGTATTTTTTTAGTAAAATAAAAGTGGAATTGAGCAACTGAATAAGAGCAGTTCTCTTAGAAAATCCATGCCCGCTCCAAATCTGGAGACACTAGTTAATGTAGAGCTTGTATTTGATATGCTCGCTTCAAGCGACGTTTTACAAAGCGCTGTTCTAATCCCTATAGTTTTCCGTCTACGTCTGAATATTAAATTATAAAATTTATCACAGTTATATAACGTATATATTACTAAGTTGTGCTATTTAAAATGTTTAGTGGACTGTGCAAAATAATAATCCGATTTATTTATTTTCACAATAATCCAATTATGGCTTGCTTCAAAACACATTACATATAGCATTTTAAATATAACGAGGGTAAATAACAATCTTATACATGTTTTCACCTGTCATTGATATTATGCAATATAAAATTACTTGATCAAATTATTTTTATCTGTTCTTATGACTATGTTCATTACATATACGACCCAATTCAGAAGATATTGATTCTTAATGTTTTTCCTAGTGAAAGCTGTTTCTTGGCAATTGTCAAACTTCTCTTTTTGCTTGGACACTACTATTAATTAGCTCTTTGCTTTCAGAGAGTCAGTTCTTATAAAAGGACTGGTGGTAAGGAATTTATATTTTAAGACATTATATACACACATGTGTTTAAATTCAAATTGATAAATGTAATGAAAAAATAATTCGTGAAGCTGTCTTGCAAACCCCAGTTCGTTTTGGTCACCCATAACTCCGCAATTGATGCAAAAGACGTTGACCACTCAACTACGGCCCAGGAAAAATTGACATATTTAAAAAAAATATTTGAATACAAATCCAGATATCGATTGAAAAATCGAAATTTACGTAAAAAGATTCGAATTCATGGACAACGACAAGCCAAATAAATTTGAATACTAACAATTAAAATAGGTTGTAGAAAATTCATTGTATTACTGTTATTATTATTCAGGAAAGTTTTTTGATTTTTTTTAAAAATTTCATGAAGAATCATCCGTAATATGACATCCCACAATTTTAAGTTCTTCTACTCGTTACTTGTATCAAAAAGAATTTCTCTGGCTTACAATCGGTTATCGTAAAATAAATTCTTATTAAGTAGGTACACGATATTGGCACTGGACGTGGTTAAAAAAATATGTTCTCAAATATAAAAAAAACATTGAAATGTTTTACGTAAAAATTATTACAATAATTGATGATGAAAGCTGAATTTGTTACGCTGGATCAGTAAATGAAAAACTTAATAAATTCAAAAATCAAGTTGTCTCTCCGTAAATACTAGTATGTGTACTGTGTAGGTACATACACATAAATACCTACACACACATTGAAACGTATCACGCAAATAAATTTCACAGACATGTCGACGCCAACTCGCTGCTCTTTTTGAACGGTACTTTTGTTTAATTATTATGAAGAATTTATTCAATTGACGGACGCTCGCTTCGAGAAATTATTACATAGCAATGTATTCAACGTGGCCGCGCCACATGGTTACGTAAAAAAATCAATAGCTATTACCAAAGTGGTGTGATTCACAAAAACGGTTTTAATTAGCGACGAATCTGTCAGATTGTATTCGGGGTCACCAAGAGAAATGTAAGCAGTAGTTCTAATAGCATTCAAATTAAGCACATCGTATGTTCCTTATGGGCCCATTAGAGGTAAAATGAGTCAGGTGGTATTTTAGATAAAAAAATGTTTGATGCGTTGTAATATTCGACACGTCTTAGCCTTTTAGCTGCCGTAGATAATTAATAGTAATTATCTAGCACGCCGGCTATAATTTGCAACTATTAATTTAATTAGTTATTGACGAGATAATTCGTCTCTGGCGTGGCGAGCACGAAAAAAATTACGAGATATCTCGTCTGTAGCAACCATCGAGTTAAAGTATCGTAAAAGTGAAGTACACATTGCAGTAGTGTTTTATCTCCGTAAAATAAAAATATGTAATCCACCAAAACGCCAAATAAAAACGTGATTGTACTTAGAAGTCCAAGATTTAATTTTACCATTTTACTAGTTGGCTCACTTCACTTCTCGATAGCACATATATTTTTGCTAAATGTTATATTATAGAAGTGTGGAATAAATAAAATATTTTTCTGCACTAATAATTGACAGTTCACGCCTTCATTTTGGTGTTATTTAACTAAAATATTTGTTTGTATACATAATTCGTGCTGCATTCATTGAATAAAAAATGTAGCATAGAAATGTGTGTACACTGTCCCCTTCTCCATTTCAAAATTCAATCGAGTAATTAAGACCTGTCTGATGCGTTTGGGTAAAGTGACAGAGTAGAGTGACTCGATTTCTTTTTTGTTGTTTTGGAATTATAATATAATCTATAGTAAAATGACTGACATACATAACGAGCAACTTGTTGACCATGCGGAAAAGAAAATATCAAATTGTAGTAATCAATATAGATATTCTGAGTTCTGTCTAATTTATTAAATGAATTTCAAAGTGGTACACGTTATTGAAGCTAAGCTAAGCTAAGCTAAGCTAACAATACCTTTCAATTCTGCTCTGAATAAATAGGCCGAGCTTTATACAGTATTCCTTGTCTTATGTCTAAAACAAACTCATTTTAAAGCAAATCATTGATACGCCTGGTGTAGTCACTGTACATAGGTTCTAGTTGAATTATTCGCTAAGTGGTCGAGATTTGCCATCAAAGATTTATTGAATTCAATTGACCCACCAGATAGTCTCTAAAAGGCGTGAGAATAATTTCTGTAGAGGTCTGCCGTCAACTGTCGATAATTATTATCAATTAATTTTCTTGCCTTGTCATCCACCTACGTACGCATTAAGTATGAAATAATTTTTATTCCATAGGTATTGTTAAAACGCCAATTGTACAAGTAGTGTAAATTGCAATTTTATAAAAAGTTATTTGTTTTACACCTGTTCACAATTTTTAGGACGTCTGTTTTTTGTTGTAAAAAATAAGTTAAAATTAATAACTTTATTATTGCACTGTTTGTGTTTCTGATTTTTTTACTTGCCTTAGTGAGAATTACAGTGGGAGTTTTTCTTTTACTGTTTAGCAGCTTTGTATAATGATATGTATAGGTTATAATTAAGTGTATTTAAAAAATAATTTCCTATTATAAATACATGTAATACGCAGGAAGACACGTGTCTTGTTTAGACAGATTTTTATTCGTAATCAATTCCCACTAAGGTTTTTATTAGCTTCGTAAAATAGGCTTTTATTGATCACTTTGACAGTAAAATTCTTTGAACTGGTTTTATGTTTGTATTATGAACGGTAGTACATATTATTAACCTTTTATCCTTGATTTTTTCACAAGAACATAAATCAAACTGAATATGTAGTCAACTAGTAATGTGAATATAGTGAAATTCTTGAAACTGAAAAAAAAAATTTAAAAACCATAATTGTGTACAGATTAATATAAATCTATAATAAAAGAGTTCGTAAAGTAGAAGAGGTTTAACAGAGGTTTTTTAAAGAATCAAGTGGGTTAATTTTAATGATTTCTACTAATTAGTGATAACTGTATAAGTACATTTTATAAGGATAGTAAGCGTCAGGGTTTCCCAAACGTTTTCTGGGATGAAACACTTGACAAATCCGGAAATTTTGACGAAACACTTAACTTAATTTTTGGGATGAGTCATTCATAGTATTTTTATTAAACATTAAAATACTTGAGTAAATAAATCTCATAAGAGATAATATGTGGTTTACACCTGTTAGCAAAGTTAACCAATCGTTTAATGTCGCCTAAATCACTTTTATAATCATTGCATTTTCAAAGTATAATATTTTTTACGCAATCGCTTTTTTTTACGGAAATAGTTATAGTTTCAAACCTGCATAGCAAAAAGTGAACACCTTCTTTAAAACTGATTTACACCGTGACCGTTTTAAAATAAATTGTAAGGTACTGAGATTTGATATATTTGAAAAGATTTCAGAAAAAAGGTTTGCTTAAAATATAGTGAACTATGTAAGATTTTCAATTTATTGAATATAATGATCGTACAACCATTATTTATTTGTTTAACAATTGGTAAAAACAACATATCCCATCTCTTTTATGCGCATGGGGTACGAAAAGGTAATCCTTCACCCTCGGCGATTTTCGGCACAATTTTTATTGCCATATCAAATTTCTATTCAAAGTCTCTTCCTGTACCTAGATACTTCACGTCATAGCATATGTGGAGATAGACCATAACTCGCTTTTCAATATGAAGTAGAAGATGTTTAAATGTGTTACAGCGTATAAAACCATTCCTTTTTTTTTGGACACCTACATTGGCTCCGCGGAACACCAGTGTACCGTGGAACATAGTTTGGGAAACCGTGGTATGTGTTATACTAGGAAATCCCACTAGAATAAAAAAATAAGGAAAAAAAGCGTATCCTTATCACAGAGCAATGCACTTGAATATATTTAATGCAAATCACGAGTGGTGTGCATTTACAGCTTGCAATGTGGACGGAGATCAAAGAATCCAAGTATTTCTAATGAAAAAAGTTATGCCACGCAACGTTTATTTGCAATATGTTCTGCGTCTAAAATTACGTTCGCCGGTATTCGTTTTATTATGATTAAATGTGTTTTACTGTATCACTGCATGGGATTTTTATTTCGTTTGAATAACATCCATATATTCTTAAATTAAATAATATGTTATTGAACTTAATTTTCCAGCAATAAATCACTTTTACTGAGTGTCAATTCACTTGAACTAGTTTTTTTTTTAAAATACAGGACAGGATTGATGATGTGGATCAGTGAGTTTTTTTAAAGTACATATTGTAAAATTCCAACGAGAATGATTTTTCCTTATTCCAATTCTTGATCATTATTAGCACAAGAAGCTTAAAAAGTACGATATTTGCAAAGATCTTTTTTTAACCACGTGAAGTATGTGGACTAATGAAAACTTACAACGAGAACTGCTTAAGTCAAGTGGCTCAACCTCTCTTTTTGAAGGGAGTAGAGATAGAAATATAAGGATATGACTATGACATGTTGGCTAGCGCTTTCGCTACGTCCAATTCTTTTTGACGGAATCGAAGAAGATTATGATTACACACAGTATAAATAAGTTGATGATGTGTACAGTGATGGCGTAGAAATGCACTAAATTTATTTTAGTGTTCTTTTATAAGTTGTTGTGCACATCTCTGTATATTAAAAAGACGAGTTACTGAATACCACTTTGATAAACCCAGAACGAAGAAGTTGTATATAATTCGTTTGGGGAATACTATGTTGTCAATTTCCTAATAGTCATAATCTAAAAAAATACATTTCATTGATTAAATGATGATCTCAGATTCAAAATCTATCCAAAGACCATTTTTGATTTTTTTCAAATTTTGATGCCAACTTGTTCTCTATTTCAATATCTACAAAGTTAATAAATTTCCACTTTCAAAACGTCTCTAAATACAGAGAAAACACATTGAAAAAAAACGTGTTTACTCAAAACTCAAAACCTACTCAAATCCAAAAAGCCCACAGCATTTTTTTGCACTTTGCCAACAAATTTTGGTTTTTGGATATGGTGAGTTTTAAAACTAAGGCGCTCAAATTGTCATTTGATAGGTAGAACTCCATGAAGATAAGATCAAACAACAAAGTATTAATTCCACGGAAAATTATTTGAATTGGTTGATAGTAATTTCGGTTTCACTCCATTGTCAGGAGGAAAGCTTGTAGTTCTAACGATGGTGTGAAGATAACATAGTTATTGCAAAATTCAAATAATTTAAGACTTAAAGATTTATAATTACCTTATTAAATAAATTTTAAGCTCCAGTTTCCAGGCATTCATTTATTCTAGTTCTTGAGTTTCAGGAAAAGGATGTGAAATCGTATATAAATTCAGACCTGCGCTAAGCATATTTCCCACCCACGACAGCATGCCTGCCGGTCAATTGGGTGTCAAATGTGACCTCGCGATCGTCAATTGTCGGACGCAACGGATGAAATTACTGGCGCAATTCATCAACAGTTAAGTGTAATATATATTTTTTTAGCATTTTAACGATTCTCCATCTCCAGACTCATGCGCCCAAGGCCGATATTGCATTGTCGAATCCCATAGATTTGCACGACGGTTGGCGTGTGGCTCGGGAATCAAAGGTGACAGTGGTGACACAGTGTCACTATATGATTGGTTAATCGAATATCAGTATTAATGAAATTGACTTTATGATGTAGTTTGATCTATTCATCGTACCCGTACATAAATAAATGTGAAATATATTATTTGAAAACTATATCGAATGCTAGTCAGGGATGGGATGGAGGGGGCTCGGGGAGGCTCGCGCGAGCCCCTTGTTAAGATAAGAAAATCATATTTCTTTTATCAAATCATCACATAACTGCAATTTCTGTAGATGGATAAATTTGAAAATTAGTTGTCATTTCATTTTTTCATTTAGCGTTGTGGGCGACCGTGAGTCCCAGTACGAAAAAACATTTTTTCGATCGATTTATCTATTTTCTGTTCAAAGGAATGGGTGTTTGTGATGTCTTAAGATTGCCTCCCACTCTTCAGATTCTTCAATTCAAATGAGCGCTACTATTAGTTAATCACTAGTCCTGTTTTATGCTTATCATTTTATCCCTACTACTCTTTGGAAAAGAGAGGTAGAGCGACAAGTAACAAGCAGTTTTCGTAGAAAAATAACTTTCGTTGAGATACCTTCATTAGGAGGCCATATACTCGACATAGGGAGCGGACATGGATAAAAAAAATGGATAACATTTACCGAGCCCCTTGTTAAGATATTGGCAGCCCACCGCTGATGCTAGTTTTATCATTTTAATATTTGAGAGCTTCGCCATAAGCATAAGTATTTTACGATGGAAAGTCTGTATTGTTGCTATTATAAAATAAATAATTATTTTAAAGGTTAAATTAATAAAAACGAATTGAAACTTTCGTTAATTTTCTAATATTACTTAAATTCAGATTTTATACTTTACGCATAGTATACAATGACGTTCTAGGTTATGTGCCGCCCCTAGGCAGAGTTTAAAATAGCGCTTGTACTATTTTTCCATATTAATTTTTTGAAATTACCTTATCTGCCGCCTATACTGCTAAGATCGGTAAATTTCATATTTAAAGAAGAATTTTGCGATAAATTCAACTTCTGTTTACCTATAATATATAACATAATATAATTACAATTAAAAATGTTTTTGTCGGCATTTTTTTTATCAAAGACATTGATTGAGGCATCATAATTATTCCAAACCAAATTCGTGAGTCAAAAATATTTCGTCATTTAAAAAAAACTGTGATCATTTGCCGCTCCCTAAGACTTGCCGCCCCAAGGCAACTGCCTACTGGCCTATGCCCACAGAACGTCCCTGATAATATATCAGTTTATTCAGCAAGATAAATCTATTAAAAATTGTAATATATGGACATACGTAGATTCAATTATGAACTCACATAACATGTTTATAAGTATTTGATTATTGCAAGTATTTTTTTTTATAAAATGTTTAAGAGGATCCGTAATTGTAATAAAATACGTATTTGAGTACCTACAACTAAGTAAATATATCATTAAATAGGCATATAATATGTCAACGTGTAACTGCAAGAATCATCTGCCAAAAATCCAATTTGACACACTTAACGTAATTGGATGTATTCGTGAACCAATGAGTCAACTCAACGTTCGAAAAAAATATTCTCAAATAACAAAATATATATTTAGCTAGTCAGTAAATATTTTTTTGCTAGTCTTGCCAATTAGGACCACAAATGGCAGAACATGTCACAATAATTTTCCTTAGTTAAGATATTTTCATAATTTAGCATTAGTAGATGAGAATTATTTTACTATGACTCCATATACAGTGCTGGCCAATTGATTGTTAATCGCAAGTAATCGCCCGACATTGCGACTTTGAGTTTCTCTGTCTCTCGCAATTCAACAGTTACAACCCCATTCTATTTTTGTCTATTGTTCAGTGATATTTGGCTTTCAATTGTTACAAGTTTCGTTTCTTTATCTTTCACCAGTTTTGTGTGAATTGCGGTTGTGTCAATACGGTTAAAAAAAAATGAATAAGCCAAAAAGTATGACACTCGCGACGAAATCAAAAATTTTGACTTTCGCTAAACCAAAAATTTCCATTCATAAAATTTCGAAACGTGTAGGATACAGTGCTCAGGCTGTATTAGTTTTTTTGAAGAAATTCAGAGAAACTGGTTAAATTGAGCCCAATCAAAGAGGAGGACGACAACAATTCACGACTATGCGAGATTATAGAGAAATAAAATTAATTATTACGAATAATCGATTTTTAATGTCATCAAAAATTCTAGGAGACTTGAGCCAATCATCTTATGCAACCATTTCGAAACAGAACATTCGCAGGAGGCTTGTGGAGATGGGGTTCAAGAGCCGAAGCGCTCTCAGAAAGCCACTTCTGACAGCGGCCACGAAGAAAAAACGTACGGATTGGGCATTAGCACACAGATCGTGGACTGTAGATAATAAGAGACATGTCATCTTCTCAGATGAGTCAAAGTTCGAGGCTTCACTATCGAACCGGGCCGTTATGGAGCGCCCAAAGAGTGGTGAACAAAATAATCGTAAATGCATTCGCCGGACTGTCAAGCATCCACCCTCTGTAATAGTATGGGGGTGCATGACGTACAATGGGGTATGTAATTTCTTGATCGTCAATAGAATGATAAACAGCATAAAATATAAATCGGTAATTATTGACGAAGTATTACCGATTTTTGAGGAGATGACGGGGGTGTTCAGTGACCCGATATTTCAGGGCGATTCCACGCCGTGCCACAGAGCGAAAATTGCGAGTCCAATTAATTTTTCTCTGAATATTTTTTTATACAAATCAATCAAATCAATCATTAGCTTTCAGATTACAAAGAAACAATTGGAATAACATCCCTTCCCTGGCCAGCGAATAGCCTGGACTTAAATCTTTGGGCTATTATGAAGCGGAAACTCGACAAACATCCGTGTAAAACGGCTCCTGAGATAATCAAAGCAGTGCAGTATGTGTGGGACAATGAAATTGATATTCAAATAAAAAAAAAAATTATATGATTCCATGCCTAGACGAATTCTAGAGGTTATAAAGAATAAGGGAGATTCAACAAAGTATTAAATATTTAAAAAAATATTAAATTTGTATTATTTATCTAAAACTATTTTTAAAAGGTCCGTTAATATCCTATTATCATACTGACAAAAGATAGTTTGGTTCGAAATGAATTATATTTTGTTACAGTAATAAAACAATTAAAGCTTAGTGTGGCGTAAAACGCTCAGTTTACGTATCGGTCCTTATTCTCATTCATATATCCACTGGTAATGATCTACCTTTTTTTTTTATTCTTAAGAAATGATCTACTGGCATGTCAACATGTGGTCTGTAAAAGAAAAATGTAAATATTTCATTTAAAACTTATATAATATTGATTCATAAATGAAATACATATTTTTTTTCGCGATCAAGAATCAATTGGCCAGCACTGTATAAATAATTTTTAACTATGTCCACTTGTAATATGGAACATATGGACTAATAAATAATTATATTCTAACTTAACAGAATTTTTCTACGACTGGAGTGCTTTTTTTGGAGAGTAGACATAAGAAGGAAGAGCTTGGACAGGAATAGTGATAAGTTAATTGCTCTTGCTACGCTCTGTTCTTGAAGGATCAGATGAACTTAGGGGAATTGTAGACAGAACAAGCATCAAAGTCTTCGAGCAAAAATCCATTGATCAATTGAAAAAAAAAACTCTTCGTCCTGGTGTTAAAATCAGTAAGCACCGTGACCGAAGCTAACGACGTTGACCACTTGACCATAGACGTGACAAACAATCTTCCAATACATTATGATAAATACACATTATCAAAAAAATATATTAATCGAATGCAGTCCTAATTCGGCATGTCAATAAAAGGTTAAGCAGGTTCCACTTAGAAAAATCGACGTTGGTTGTTATTTTCTCATACTTGTGGAAAGAGTTGGAGATATTCAAAAAATTTACGTATTATATCGATGTATGAACATTCTTTTATTCATTAAAAATAAATTGTTTTTGGTATGTTTGAAATTTTATAGAACAAAGGACGTTTCGACGAATCGGTGTCCGAAATTAAATTGACATTTGTCATGAAATCTGTTGTTTGAGGCAGTGCTTCCCAAACATTTTTATTCCACGGCCCCCTAAATCTGAAAAAAATAATCCGTGGCCCTCCTCCATACAAAACATATTCTGCGGCGGCCCCAATCTGGGAAGCACTGGTTTAAGGAATCAAAGGCATTTTTTATATATTTGTATGCTGGGATATTTGTTTACTCGGAAGTTGAGCTATTAATGTTTATAGTTGTTTATTGTTATAAAAAAACATTTAGAGTTATGAGCCAGTGAAGTTTTGAGTCCCATATTTGTCCGTGTCCCATACCCGTAATTGAATGATCCAAATCCGTAATCCAAAATAGTTTTTACCTCGAATACCATACTTTTTTATTTTAAAAGTTAGGAATGGACATATTGTACAGTTATTGAAAAATGTGAAACCTTTTTTTAGCTCATTTACCTATGCTATTCGAATGCCTTGTTCGAATACAAAATTCGCAATTTCTGTTCATTGTATTTAGGGTTCCCGTGGATCATCAAAACTGTGCTAATGCTCCCCTAAAATAATATTTTCTCTGACCACTTTGGAACATGCTGTGGACCCCAAGGGGGCCACGGTTGAGAAACCCTAAACTATAAAGTAAAAAAAAATCATGTCATATTATATATATTGTATGAAATTGTATAAATAATACAGTATTTACATTGAAATGTATTACTTACTGCGCGCACACGCCCACGCCTTCACCTACATATACTGCATCTACACACGTCTAGATTCTACAGCCAGAAATGATTGATTTTGCGCTTTTTTTAAATTGTAACTGCGAATTTTATTCTATTTTGAAAACGGGACATTTTGACGTTCCGAAACTGTGTTCTGGGACACACCGCCTGAAAACGGGACGTCTGGTCACATTATCTTTTCCGGTTCTAAGCTCAATAAATGCGACCCCAATACCAACATTTTCTTAAATATCTATTTTAATATGGGTGATACAATGTTTATAATTAAGGTATTCTTATATCATAGTTTTTTGGACCTTTTGTAGTTTATATAAATACGATAAGATAAGAGATAAGCGCCCGCTTATCAGCGATCGTTCGTAAGATAATAGGCTGAAAGCCGCTAAGCAAAGCGCGCCAGTAGCACATTGATATTTGCACTGAAACGACGTATATTTTACGCGCAACTTAAAATATGATTATTCATTAAAAAAACACGTATTTTTATAAAAAAAAATGTATGAGGAATGATGCAGAGAGATATTTTGAAGCCCTAAGACTATTTATTTTTTTGAAATTCATAAGAATAAGGCCAATAATGAGGAAACCACTGGGGTCCCTAAAAGACCCCCATCGGCCGAGAAGTATTTTTCTAGTCTCCGAGCCTCGAGAGTTATGCATGCACCACTATCACTGATTAGTAAATCTATACTTACTAAGGCTCTATAAGGCTCACCAATGTTTGATTGTGTGTAAGCAACGCAGGGACTGCAGTCGACAATAGTAATAAGTGGTGTATTTACCGTGGATTGTTTACGAATATTTTTGTTTAGGTGAATGTGGAAATTTTATCACAGACTTGTATCAGAAGTATTATTTTTCTGGAAAATAACAAATTCGTAATCATGTTCAAACACAGCAAATCTAATCAAAAGGGCATGTAATCAATATGCATATAAAGTCAATTGACGCTTGTCGACTGAAAGTAAGCAAACCGCGAAAAAACGAGACATTGTCGATGAATTGGTGCTTAGACAAATAAAGTTGAAATGAGTACTCTACTAAATTTATTTTTTATTTAAAATAACTAAGATCCACTAAAGCCGTGACAGTTACAGTAAATTTATTAATTGAATTTGACGTTAATTATGCATAAAGTGTGAATTATTTTTTATATGTACAGTAAAACTGAACACTATCCGCGCTACTGAAATAAACCATAACTGATGGTATAAACAAAATCTCGTGATTCACTTGTATATAATTGTACATAGAGTATATACCATAAGTAAATATTTTTAATTATTAAAAACAATTCAAATTTACTGAAGTAAAATGTATTAATAACAACAAGATTTTCAAAGACACAAAATGTGCTTCTTCAAATGTCAGGGTAATGAAAAAATATGTCTAGTATGAATAAAAAATGGTGACAGCAGGGCAGGGGAGGGGGAGGAGGACTGTCTTTCTTGACGTCATCGAAAAGGCGAAATCGCTACCATACAAACAATCAAACAAACGTACGAACGTACCTTATCGACTATTAATATACATATAGATAGTTCGCTTTACACACAGCCGATTTCTGGTGCAATTGGTTGGTTTGTATGCTTTAACGAGAAAAGATGTCGATTTACAGTGTGTGCACTCTTGTCCACCAAAACTCCTTAAGTTTCAAAAACAAAAATTAAAATTAAAATCCGTGAATTATTAATTTTCAAATGTTTCCAAGATAAACGACAATCGTTTAAGAAAAATCACTTTATATTTGTTCTATTTTGTTAATTGTTTTTACTGCTTGGGCACGCCACACAATCGAGAAAAAATATTTGAAGATCGTCGGCACGCGGACCCAAAAAGGTTCGCCATCCCTGGTCTAGGGATAGAAAGATTCCATGGGGGGGGGGGGAATGATTAACTGTTTTTTAAACGATTTTTTTGCACGGTTATTTTGCATGGAACGTATTTCCCGTGTAGTAAGAAGATCGAGCGTACTTTCACTAAATTTTATTTTTTCTTGCGGCCCAAAATACTACCATTATTTGTATGCGGCCCGCTTGAAAAACAGGAGTTATGCATGCTTAATTACAGCCTATGTATTTTAAATTCAGTTTTCAATTGTATCTTATATTTGGCTTGAAATTTTGCGATGCTTTTATTTTATCCGGAAAAATATTGCCTCCACATTTTATTGCGCCTGGAACCTCTTAAGTAGTTAATCCGCCAATGAATAATATGGATATAAGTACCAAATACTTGGTCAGATCTTAGATCTTCCAACGTACTTCCCGATGTTATAATTTATGTCTAACCTTTTAAATATGTCTATGTACATTTTAGTGATGAGCGAATCGCTGACATTTTCGTTTTCTCCGATTCCGATTGTGTTGCATTTAAAAATAAAATTTGGAAAATTACCCATCACTTGGATGTTGTTTTGTTGGGCTTCTTCCGGTTGTCTAACTTGTGATTTGGATTTAGATTTCATGGAACAAATTGTGTAACTGTATTTTTTTTTATTTCCATGTCCGCTCCTAATATGGAGCATAATGGAGTTTATCTCATCAGAAGTGTTTCTACGAGAACTGTTTATTACTCAGTTGCTCAAGCTCTCTTTTTCCAAAGAGAGTAGGAATAGAAAGACAGGGCTAGGACAGGACTAGTGGTAAGCTAATCGCTCTCAATACGCCCCGTTCATGGGATAGGATGGGTGGGAGGATTTTTTTAGACATCACACACATCCATGCCTTCAAACAAAAATTCATAAATCGATTGAAAAATCAATTTATCAAACTGTCCGTACTGGGATTCGAACCCGTGCCCTACGTAACCGAAGCCAACAACTTTGACCACTTGACCACACAGGCGGCGAACATTATTACGAACAGCCATTGCAATAAATAGCAATACTTATATGAATAACAAAATCTGACTGTATACATACATCTTCGAATCTCTAGATTCAAAAATGTATCTTTAAATGTTTGAATTTCAAATTTCGAACCCACATCGAAATTCTTATTTTGAATACATTTGAAGATTAAATTAAACAATGCAAACCGAATTTTAAATTTGGATCAGTCCTCCGGCCGCGTCTGTTGTGAATAAGTAAGCAACGCTGATTTTCACATCAAAGACTATTTATTTTATTTCAGTTTGAAATTTTACAGTTTTTTCAGTGTTGCCGGCATATGAAACATTCAGTTTCCTCACTTTTAACCGGCAGTTATTTAACTGAAAGTATCTTGTTACAACATTGTTAAGAGATTGTAATATAGGAAAATATGTTTATAAATAAATTAAAACTTTGCCGCGAAATTCATTTCAATTGAATATTTGAACGCCGAAGAAAGAACTTTTAATCAAAATATTTGGTTCTTTTGCATTACCTTTAATGTCAAATATATTATATTAGAAAAAAAAACGGATATAACATCAAATCCCAGTTATTGGGCATTTCAGTAATGTTACTTATAGTGTTAAAAGACTTTAAATTCTTATGGTATAAGAAAAAGTGAAGGTAATATGTTGTTTAGTTATACTTCTTTCAAAATAACCACAAAACTTAAGCCGTCGTTTTTGAAGACGGTTTCGTTGTCATGTCACGTTAAAAATTGCGGTTATCGGTTTTGCTCACAGCAATTGGACTGTATAATTATCATTCCGAATTGTAATCTCGGTGTTTTATGTTCCGTAAAAGGGTATTTTATTCTACTGCACTAAGCAATTTAAGAAAATGAAAAAAAAAATGAAAAATCCATTAATCTTTCTACTCTGGTGGCATTATTAGTCATGGTTACGGTTGTTGATGACAGCGGTTTCAATAAAGCAGTGGGCGTCAAACTTTCAATCCGAAATATACAAATATTAGTTCAAGATTCAGTTATATATAAAACGTTACACTTATTACTCTATATCGTGCTAAAAAAACTAATCACTGTTTTATGTATTAAAAAATAAATCACTGTAAAAATCCACACTTATTTATTAGGATTATTAGCAAAAGAGTGTTTAATATAATGTCTTATCACCAACTATTCACTGTCAAGTGAACACATTAAAAGATATTATTTATATCCCCACTATTAAGTGCGATTGGGTGGTGATTATGTTTTAAACAAGAAAAAATATGTTAATAAAAAAATTTGAACTTGGAAATCGTTCGCGTGTCATCCAAATTCTCAAACGTGCCACCTCGGGCACGCTTGCCATAGGTTCGCCATTCCTGCCCTAGACCCTACTCGTACCATAAAAAAATAAGCTGAGAAAACCGCAGTTCTCACAGAAATACTTCTGTTGTGTTTGTTTGGACTCCATTTGATCCATGTTCTGATCGCACATGATTTAAAAAAATAAAAATATATCGCTCATCTATTATCAATCAACTTAAATCAGCTGTTTTAGCTTCTGGCCGTAGCGTGCATAAGTGGAGTAGGAACGTTTTATATCGATTGAGAGAAGCAGGCCGCGTCACCGTCACCAGGTATTGTGCCGAGTGGTTTTTTTTCACGGCCCAAAATAGTATATTTGGCTGCGCGAATTCGCTGCATTTCTTTTAGTCTGCCGACTCCAAGCTATTTTTTGTTAACATGCATCTGGTTTCACACAAAATGCGCGTACGTTTCCGTCTAAGAGTTCGGCTTTATTAAACAATACGTAACTGTTTTATTTGTTCTATTTAAGAAGCTTCTGTTTATAAGAAACAGTTTTTTAGCTTTTTAAAATAAGTCTCATTTATATTTGATTCCGCGTTGATGCAATGTTGTTTTCAGTATTTTTTCAGTAAATAACCACAAAATCAAACCTCATAATTGTCATGAAATGCTTCTCTTACTCTCCTACAGTCCAGGGTTTCTCAAACTATGCTGTGTTCCGCGGAGCCAGAATAGATGTTCCGAAAAAAATGGAATGGTTTTATACGCTGCAACAGTTTTACAAAAAAATCTTAAAAAATCAGCTAAGTGTTCCGTTATGTTATCCGGACTTGCGAATTGTTCCATTCCAGAAAATGTTTGGGAAACCCTGTCCTACACTGTCGTTAATTGACAACATTACACAATTCTGTCACAAAATAATACCTTCAAACTAAGTCACTTTTTTGAACACTGTTGAGTATAATGCTCTCGTGAAATACATATGTTGATCTGAGAAAAAATGATTTTATATTTTGTTAAATTTATTTTAATATTTATTTTAATTTATTAATATTTCCTACAGCCCACCTTATTCGACTTACAATATTATATTAAGCCCCGTCATAGTTTTGCACCGTGACGTCACTTCTGACAGCCCAGAGTGACTGTTCCTAAAGTCAGCCATATCCAGTAGTCAGCATTTAAGGCATAAATAAATTTCTATAAAATTGCGTTTTTACAGCATCTCAAACAAAAATATATCTATTGTGAATATCTTAATATGGTATTTTTTATTTACTATTCCATGAATTCAATATGTTTAGTGTTATTAAATTATACATTATTTAGTATTCTGTGTGGATTTTTTAAATGCAAATATGCAAAGTTCCCAGTAGTCAACTGAGCTGAGCGTCCTTTTTTGTGGATATAACAAAAATAAAATTAGGTAATAAAAAGTGCTACTAATTAACAGTTTTTTTTATTCTTTTCCCAATAATATTGATAATTGTTTTTATCTTCAATGCATTTTTATATATTCTCATCATATTACGAGGTCGTGATTCTTTGCAGCACTTTAGTATTTATTTATAAGCATGTCTCAATTACGCCGTAAGCGGATGTTTCATTTTTATGTCAACATAAAACCAGCTTATCCTAAGTAAATAAAACACGTGCATGAGAAAAATCAATTATCATTAACAAATTAACCTTATCTGCGAGCCACACAGAATCACACAGAGAGCCTCATTTTGGACATCATCCCATAATCTAGATCCAAACAGTAATGCAGAAAAAGAAGACTATGGACGAAAATATGGATATGACCATTGCACTATAAAGCTTCAAACGAAATTTGCACAATATTTATTGGTCAATTGTTTTAGATGTAGAAAACAACGACTTTGAACATGAACTGCGTACATATCGTTTTATGTGTTTATGTTTCACGTGTAACAAATAATTACGTCAACAGAAATTTGACTATGCTTTATTTTGTCGTGTTAATTATTATTCTTTAGAAAAATGGAAACAACTACTTTAAATCGTCGATGCACATCAAATATGGTATATGTGACTATGTTTACCCATAGTCATATATACCATATTTGATGTGCATCGACGAAATGTTGATAAGTGTAGCAATTCCTTCATTAATTTGTCACGCATGTTATTTGAATATATTTTATTCTACAATAAAATAAACTTTATATTGCTCTTCTATACATCATAACGTTTATTATGTATCTTTAATTATTGCTTTGTCTATTCGTGCGGAATATTCATTTAATTGTATTGTGTAAGGTTACTATTGATTTTCAGCTACGAGTACTACATAAAATGATATTTTAAAAAATCTTCTATTTTATGTTTGGTACGATATAATATATTTTATTTTTATTTAGTTACATTACTTGATATATGTTTATTAGAACGACAGCAAAAAAAAAAACATCTTTTCATCATTAACTATTTTCCAATCCCTTTCGAAAATAAATCTGTCATTTAACTGGCCGACTACCAGCGCGTTCACCCTATATCGCTAAAAACCACAATACGAATCGATATTCAACAGTTTTGAACACTCACTACCCAGAGTAAAAAAAAACCAACATTGACTTCCGTCTGTGTTGGTTGAATTCCGTAGATATACCAACAAAATCAAAGCACAGTGCACGACTCATTTAATGCCCTTATATTTATTTAGTTCGTATTTAATTTACTCATAAGTATAAAGGTTGATTAACACCGAAAACCTGTCCTGATATAAAGACAAAATGTGAAAACATTTGTTTTCATTTTAATAATTATATTTTGAATGCAATTCCGCCAATAACTCACAGCAGGGATGTGAAACACGAGCCTCGCCGACATATTTGAAGATTTTGTAAACGCGAAGCTTTTTCAAATTTCTTCAAAAGTATGAAGGCTATTCAATTCATTTATTTAACAGATTTTATGCATTACATTTCATTTGCAACATAATTGTATTTGTACGACTGTTATTTTATGAGTAGATTTTTGGTTAACATAGTTACTCTTAATGTTAATATGTTTGTAATGCGGCCCGTGGCTTGATGTGCAATACAGGTGGACCTCTACTTTCGCACAAATCGCTATTTCGCACAAATGAAAGTGAGAAAGAATAACCAGAAAAAATCATCAAGACTTTAACAATAAAAAATATGAACGAAGCTTTTATTCATCTCGATACATTTTTGAATATAATGGAAGAATTTGATTCCAATGGAGAACGCATATCTCAAATGCGTAGGGCGATCCATAAAAGCACTGCATGTTACAGAACTCTCTATGAAGATAAGAATAAAAAGAGGAAAGTACATCTAACTCTTGACAAGTTTATTAAAAATATATATATTTTTTATTAAATATGTACAAAAGTAAATTTTGATAAAAAAAAAATTTAAAGGACAATTTTTGGTGTTTTTTTACATCCCTCTACTTGCGAACATTCAACGTTCGCACACAATTGGTTCCTGAAAATGGGGGTCCGCCTGTATTTATATTGGGCTTTGGTGGTGAACGAGTTAGACACACCTGATCAAAATAACATTACTTTACGTGCTAAACGGTTTTGAGTTGAAAAAAAAAATCTATTTACTGTAAGTTAATGAAAGGTGAAAAATGCCGTTTTATATTTTATATTAATAAACTTGGTGGTGGAGTACTTATTTCTTTTTCTTAATAGTGAAAAATTTATATCTGAAAATAGTTTTTTACTTGCGACCCCCCCCCCCCGTTCATTTCTAATTTCGTAATGTGACCCATCATCCCAAAAAAATTGCCTCCCCTGATTTAAATTTTTTGACACTGAAGACACATGTACCACCGTGGTATAAAAAAAAAATCATGGGCCACGGCTTGTTCCGTTGGCATTTGGGTTACTCTAAATAATAGACCTCGATCCCGATCTTTTTTTATTATACCGTAATTATGAGATAAAAAATACTTTAGATCAGCGGTTTTCCAATCTTTATGTTACTACGCCTCCCTTTGAAGAAAAAATAAAATCTTCGCGCCTCCCCATCTTTTATTTCATATAGTAATAAAGACACATTGTAAAGGGTAAATAAATATTTTGGACTGCTCGTGCCTCCCTTTGCAATAGTCCACGCCTCCAAGGTTGGAAATCGCTGCTTTAGATGAATAAACTCTTTCAACATTTGAATACCTGGAAGGCAGTATTCGAAAATACGAAGGTATTTTTTAAAATCCATGTCCGCTCTCAATGTGGAGCATATGGCCTCCTAATGGAGTTATCTCAACAGATTTTTTCTACGATAACTGTTTGTTAGTTAGTCGCTCAACAGCTCTTTTTCAAAGTAGTTGTGGGGATAGAAAGGTAGGGCTATAATAGGACTAGTGGTTAACTAAGCGCTATCGCTGCGCCCCGTTATTTTAGATTTGGAAGGTTGGGAGTCAATTTTAAGATATCACAGACACCGATGCCTTCGAACAGAAATTGAAAAGTCGATTGAAAAAAATACTGCTCGTACTGGAACTCGAACCCGTGAGATTTGTCACGGAAGCCAACGACGTTGACCGCTGCACCATAGACACATTGGGGATATACATACATAGCTCAATTGTAGAACATTCGACTGCACTCCGGTATAGCAATCCTTAATTATGATTAAAAATCAATATTGATAAACGTGTGTATTTTACAGACATTGTTGTTTTGTGTGTATTGTCATAATTATTTATCTTGACATCATACTTTAAGTAGTTAATTACTGTCATACGTATCGGGCAACTATTTTGACAGTAACATACAACTTAACTGTGATATTAACGAATTCTACGAGCACCTGTTCTGACAGATATAATATAATATCTACATATATGTTACGCGGCGAGTAATTTTAACGGGATTTTATTATATTTAACATTGTATTGAATAAATAGGAAGGAACAACATTGAAAAAATCTAGGAATAGTCCATTAAAATATGTCGATTTGATACGACGGTCACGACATGAAGCAGGCCATTATTGATACAGTAGTGAATTAAAAAAATAAGTAGGTTAAGATATTAATTCAAGATAATAATTAACAATGATTTATTAGTATTTTGTTTCTTTTTTAATAAATTAAATATTAGACAAAACTTTAGACACAAGTCTACTAAAAAATATTCATCGAGCCACAGTTGCGTAGCTAGAAATTTGGGGCCCTCGTGCAAACGTCAAGCAGGCCCTCCTTTTGAAAGTTATAAATTTGTCACTCTCTTTTCGCTGGGCCCTCGTGAATTGCATGACTCTTCTATGAAGTGGCTACGCCGCTGGTTCCGCTATGTATGGTAGTCAGTCAAAGATGATTCATATTTCAAGTACCTATATAACATTCGGGTCCCAGAATGAACGGCATTTTTACGGTTGACAAGGGTGTTTGTAACGTCTAAAATGTCCTCCCCTTCCACCCTTCCGATTCTTTAATAACTTAGCGTAGCTAGAGCGATTAGTTAAATGCTAGTCCTGTCCTAGCGTTATCTATTTTTTCCTAAAAACCTTTCTTTGAAAAAAAGAGAGGTTGAGCGACTGAGTAATAAACAAGACACCTCCATAAGGAGGCCATTTGCTCCACATTGGGAGCGGACATGAATAAAAAAAATGTGACATTAGTGCTTTTTTGAAAAAAAAAATTGCCGAATTGTCAAGCTTTTTACTAAAGATTTTTTCTTAACTATATCCGTTCACATGCTTCCTAATGGAAGTATCTCAACAGAAATTTACGAGAACTGCTTGTTATTAATTTTCTCAACCTATTTTTTTAAAACAATGTATCAAGCATTCGACTCTTGCTACTGGTCACATAGTAAGTCTATGAGCCCGGTATTGTTTTGTATAATGAAGTTAACTTATAAGTGTTACTTTACGTGGTACATTGCATTCAAAAGGAATCTAAGATAGGAACAAATAGCCAATGGTTTCTAAGATAAAAAAAAATAAAGCAAAATAAAAAATGAAATTTTGCAAATAATGATTTGAAACAATGCCGAGAAAAAGGTGCCGGAACGCCGTTCCAGCGCGTAACGTGGGAAAATGGCCCTGTGGAACATAACAGCACGTCAGTGCAGTGTACAATAATATTGTATTTACACTATGTAAATGTACATATAACAAGAGTTTTTTTTTTGGTAAATTTATTTTTTATTTTGAATATTTGGGCTCCTATTTTCGCTGGGCCCTCATGCCTATGACTCTGCTATGAGATAGGTACGCCGCTTACGAGACGCCAGTGATCTCGAACCACGTGGTAAGTAGACATAACCTATGGCGACAGATCAAGTCACTTTGAAGACCTTTTAAGGATTTTATCGAAAAATGTCCGCAACAATTTTTAAATATTAATTTAAGTGAACAATTTCACAAATTAAATGTTTACTTATGACAAAATTATATTATGTATCCATTCTATAATTTTGACTTTGAATAAAAATACCATATTCATATTTGGAAATCAAATAGTTTGTAGTGAAATGGTTCAGTATTTTTTAACAGCTAAAAAGGGTCAATTGTATTTTTATTAACAAAATTAACACATTTGGTTTATTAAAATAAAAATACTTTCTTCCATATTTGTATGTATGTACGCAATGAAATTAATTTGTTGAAATATTTCCCTAAAATTAAATATCAAGGCTGAAAGTCATTCGGCCTAATTTCAATAATCTGATTAGTGAAAAAGAATTTATTTATGTACCTAGTAGCTCTGTATGAATTAATGATTTCTTTTGATTTACTCATTATACCAAATTAATATTAACAAACGCTATTTGCCATTCAAACCGAAACTGTGTAAAATATGACACGGAAATAGTCGTGAAATAATACAGAATTTTCGTAAATCAACATACTTACGTAACGTTAATCCAACGGGTGCATTACAATTAAAAACTAAAAAATGCACCGCTAGTGTAATCAATATTCAACATAGATGCAGCATGCAATTCTTAAAAGAATGTATACAATGTTTTAGTAGAAAGTTAATTGATCCATTTAATTTTTATACTCTTGCAAAAATTCATGCCTAGCACTGAGTTGATAAACAATATTATTAAAATTTGTAATATAGTTTTACACAAAGTTATTATTAAATTCTACTTGGTGCCAGATTGTAAACGCTACATATAAAAAACAACAGTATTTTAAAGGCTTTAAGTTTATCGAAGTTTGTATTTAAAATTTTGTCAGGAAATCGATTGATAATAAATTAAATATTATAAATATGTAAGTACTTATATAATATATTATATTTTCAGACTGTCAAACTGATGCAATAATTGTTGTGTGTTTTATAAATACATAAGTTTTAAATTATGTTTATTTTTTTTTTCTAAGAGAAAGTATGAAGAAAAGATAGCGATGCAGTTTTAAAAATATTCTACAAACGAATAGTAACGTCAGAGTATCATCCTATTGTATAATATTTACGTAAACACATAACTTAAAATAGTAAAAAATGAACCTTACCTTGTATTAAAAATAGCCCAGAGATTATGGTAAATTCACTAAACACTGTAAAATGAAGTTAAACTCACTAAAAATAACTAAAATTTGACGTTTAGTTCCGCGATGCATCGGTCGGAAAGCCACGGAACGAATAACCGGCGTACCTTGTCGACTGTCGACTGCCGGCAGTCAATTAGATATTAACTGTTTTCTCGGCTCGACCCCTGTGTTACCTTTACGATCCCCTTCCAACGAATTTCTCCCTTTCCCACTACGCGCGACTGTGCATGCCAAGATTTTCTACCCTCATATAACAGGGTTGTCACATTGCATATTGATTAAATATTTTAATTTAATAAAAAAAAAACGGACGGCAAAATGTTGAATATTAAACATAGCTTAATCGCAGCTCCATTCTGTGCGTTGTGTCTTACATACGATTTTAATATAAAAAATCAGTTCATTTTATAAAATTTATATTTATATTTAAAAAAAAAAACGATTAGTTATTTTATCTTAAAATCATTAGTATTTCAAATATTATACAATTTTGGCATATGATTTTTAAAAAAATCCAAAATAAATAATCATATTTCGTATTTTAAGTTAGATTTATATCAGCTTTAAAATTGTATGATTTTGCTCTGCCTTTTATCGTACTAGAATGCCGAACGAAACAGTTTGGAATCAAAATATAAAGACGTAATATCGACCTCAAAGCAGAGGTTGGCTCGCAGGGGCTCGAGTGAGTCCCTTGTTAAATATAGAAAAACATTATTCTCAGATTTCGCGTTATATAATCTATACATATGCAATATATTTAAATTAAAACAGTTGTAATGTATATTTGGGATTTCTGACATACATTTTTCAGGTACTGATATTGATTAAATTACGACATTGTTACAAAATATAAATGTATAAAGTAACATTCGATAGCTTCAATTATTATTGCGAATATTTGCATATGATTGATAAACAAATTCACACCTTCCCCAGACTATCACGAGTTGCTATATTTTTTAGCGAGCCCATTGTTACCGTATTGGCAGCCCATCGCTGCCTTAAAACATGTTCAAACATGGTTATACCGATTTTTCGCACTAACTTAAAATTCATAATAACTTTGCTAAGCAAGTAAAGCTAAAGTTGTAGTGATTAACTTCTCCAAATAAAAGGTAAACGCTTTCCTAGAATAAACATATTTCTGCACAATTTAATCAAAGTTTTAGATGCTTGCTCCTAGGACACTCCTGGCAATCATTTAAAATCGCGCGAAGTTTGTGTGTAATAGGAAACGCCTAGTTTATATTGTAATAAAAGATGGGTGGCGGTAGGCTTAACGTTGAGTACCAATGCAAGAGATTAGAGAACGTAGATTTAAGTACATATATTACGCATATTAGTTGATGTATATTAAAGTTTACCATCAGTGTCTAGGATTCCATATGCTAATATGGAATCCTAACGATTTTTCACCCATTTAATTGGTACAAAATAGCAGTACTGGCAGTGAACATTCGGTCAACGCACAGACAGAGACAAATAGAGAGAATGAGAGGGTGTGTGATGTGTATAAATTTGGCGTTACATGCATACCTGGCATACAGATAATTTAACCGTTTGAATACCGCGCAAATAAATCATAAATATGTTCCAGAGATACTGCGTGTTTTTGAGAAAAATAATTTTGCCTAATATACACTCGAATTCGATATTTTAAAAACCTATATTGACTCAGTATAGATGGCACTACACATATTCATCAAAATATTGCTTATATTCTATTAGAATACCAAGTATTTGATTTTTTTTAATGTCTTGGGCATCCGTGTTTGCTTGCATATGTTCCGGATACCTGTGTCCGCTTGGAATCCAAGTTGTTAATACAAACATTAATGCAATGTGCACATTGGCTGGCACTTCGTTTGTTCAGCGCTCGTATAGAATCATTCCATGCTAGACGGGTGTGCGCGCGCATATAGATGTTAATCGAAGCAAACTAGCGTAAATAAAAAAAACGAGAAAAAAGTGTTTTTTTATGAAACAAACGGCTTGCAGTTCTAATTTTTAAAAAAAGGATAGGAATAAGCCGATTAAAAAAACTCAATACAATATTATTTCATGGTAGGATCTGATGGAGGATTATAATTTATAAGTATATTATATCATTTTATATTTGTCACCTGCTGTGGCCCAGTTGTTTAGAACTTGCTCTACCGATCACGCAGGTCTGGGTTCGATTTCCGGTCAGATCACAGTGAATTTGAGAATTATTCAATCCAATGTTGTGATTAAAGACTAGGTGTTTGTGATGTCAATTCACATAATTTCCTCTCCTCCCATCCTTCTGATCCTTTAATAACTGGGCTTAGCAATAGCGATTAGTCAACCACTAGTTCTGTGCGAGTTTTATCATTCTTTCCCTACTAATCACTTAGAAAAAAAGTGAGGTTAATAACAAACAGTGCTTCTAGAAAAACTTCTCATGAGATACCTCCATTAGGAGGCCATATGCTCTACATTGGGAGCGGACAAAAAAAAATCATTAAATGTATATGTATTTTTACGAGCAATCAATAGTGCAAGAAATGCGCGCTTGTAGCCTCAAAATCTTGGGGGTCTCAAACATATTTCTTGTTGTAAAATAAAGCACACTATTTTTACGAGGTTTTGATGTTATCAAAAAAGCAGGGCCTCCAAATCGTATTGCGCATGAGGTTTCTAATGCTCTTAATCCGTCACAGCACACAATGATCAGTCAGTGTCATCTTGTTGACCTGCACGGATGTTTACCGCCGTATATGAAAAAGGCTTATAGAAGTTTGTTTACAACACAACCTAAAAATATAATGACGCAAAGGAAAAAAGATGTACGAAAGAGGGTAACATAATGGGATTTGTATTTTACATTTTTTAAATTATTTGTATTTATTGGGATACTTTTAATCAACCTGGAATGGTGTATTAGAGGCACTATTTATTTAATAAATACTGGCATAGAGCAGTATTTTGTTTTTTTTTGTCGCTGTTAAGGGAATGATTAAAATTCTTACCATAAACAACGCTGACTTTTGTAGGGCTTCCAAGAATTTACTTTTTTGCAGTACGGCTAGTTGGTTACATTTTTACTTGTACTTTTATAGCAACTTATACCAACACTGAACGTATATGTAGTTACCATGGAGTAACTAAGAGTAAAAACCCATAGATATATATGTATAGAGCAGTGGCGGATTAAGCACACGGTAGGCCCCAGGCGTAATAAAATTTGGAGGCCCTGTTTTCGGGATAACATAAGAACGTCAGAAATTTACATGGAAAATAATAATAAATCTGAACAAAGTGTATTTGAGTTATATAATAGAAGCCTTTTTTTGAGGCCCCTAAGATTCAGTGTATATGAGCCCTACAAGAAAGAAATACAGTCGATTATGCCTAATTGGGATATCTTGTGCCCAAACATTTTGTCTTAAATAAGAAGCTGACAAGTACATATATGCGCAGTTTAAAGTAAAAAGATTGTCTTATAGTTTATGTATTGAATCTTAGAAAAAATAATTACATTCCAGAAAATAGCAAGTGATAAACTAACGCATATACATAGATACAATTTTAACAAAATAACCATTAATTATTAGTGTATTAATAGTTCAACAGACACAAAAAAATATTTTTTCAGGAATTATTTTAATCTTTCTAGTTTAAGTAGGATTGCAAATACATAAAATCAGCACAGATGTTCAGAGTGGATATTAGGCAATTGGCATTACCTCTTAGGACAAAATAACGCTGTAACCCGGCTTTTTGCCTCTTGGTTATGTAATTAATTATTATAATTATTTTGAAAAAAAAAACACTGACTGAGTCAAGACTGCCAAACTGGCTAGTATATTATATTATGTAATAAAATCTATTACATTCTGGAAGATTTTGTTGTACATATATAATAAATCGATATCTTCTTGGCTTAATAAATCGATATCTTATTAGTATTGTTGCACTGATAGAGATACCCGATCAAAAAATGTGACATTAAGGTCGATTTGAAACTCAAAACAATTATCGAGGTCAATCATGCTACGATTTTTTGTTGGATAACTTATATTCATTGATATTATATGTCATTATTAATATTAGACTGCCTTGTGACATTTTTAATTAAAAGTAAATAATATAAGGAAAATATTAACATATGTACATTTTTATTAATATGGATATAAGACCACGCAAAAAAATGATGAAGATGTTGACAACGTCTGTCGGCACCAAGATCATTCCGTGTTGCATGAATCGTGTTACTTGCATTCAATTTAAAAAGAGGAAAAAGAAAGATCGTTTTTGAAATGCGTGGTTCATAATTTTTAAGTTGAGTTTGTGGACATCCTGTACTCCTTTTAGACAGCGGTGGGCTACCAATATCTTAACAAGGGGCTCGGTAAATCTTATCCATTTATTTGTATCCATTTTCGCTCCCAATGTGGAGCATATGGCCTCCTAATGAAGGTATCTCAACAAAAGTTTTTTTTCTACGAGATCTGTTTGTTACTTAGTGGCTCAACCTTTCTTTTCCAAAAAGAGTAGTAGGATAGAATGATAAGACTAAGACAGGACTAGTGATTAACTCTAACGCATGAGGTCAGGCACGGAACGCTGCATGAAAAATAAAGGGGGTACTAAGTCTTGTTTCATAATAAAATTTAATCATCTACAGAAATTGCAGCTAAGAGCTGATTTGATCTAAGACGAATGATTTTCTTATCTTAACAAGGGGCTCGCCAGCAGCTCTGAAATTTAACAAGGGGCTCGTGCGAGCCCTCCCGAGCCCCCTCCAGCCCACCCCTGCTTTTAGATACTACCTGGCTACCATATATTAAGACAAATATTATTTTTTAATTCATTTGCGCATATTTAATACAGTCACGAAAATAGATCGAAACTAAAAAAACTTCAATAAATTGCTTAAACTGATGTTCATTCTATTTATAAAAAGTTGTTAATTAGATGTAATTCAAGTGATGATAGCTTTATACAGTGTTTCCCAAACTTTTTTTCCTGCGACACGGTTATTTGAAAAATTGTCCTTCGTGACCCACAATTTTTTTTTATAGCCTATACTGCCGGCCTATAGGTAACATAAAACAGTATATTTGTGTTCTTACAGTCTTTATATGTTATTAAACAAAATAACGAACTCTGATAAATCTATATAGAAATCAAATGTACCAATAATTTATTAATGAGAGGTATTACGAGATTATATAGTAAATATACAGATTTATTTTAGGAAATTGGTGTCCCGGCATTTTGCTTTCTGCGACCCGGTACCGGGTCGCGACCCATCGTTTGGGAAACGCTGGCTTTATACATTGATAGTATATTTTAGCAAAAATAGTTAAGATTTAAATTGATAAACAAAACTTAATGTTTATAGTTATTAAACATAAATATTTATACAATGTTTAATATTTTAAGTACGTGCTTACAGAATTAAACAAAATAATATTATACAGGTGACGAATGACGATAGTTGTAGTAAATATTATTGACATTACCAAATGAATGTAAATATATTAAATGTCAGGATGTAAAAAAATATGAATCGTTCTTGTTAATTCAATTTATAAATAAATTAAATGACAAAAAATCCACACCGTCTGTATTTTGTTCATTACCATTTTTTGTTATACTACCAGCGTACGTTTCGTTTTATTTTTTTAAGAACATTTATTATCAATGCCAATATGACTATTTATAAATGTTGACAATATCTTCAAATACTGAGTCTATTAAATTTCCCCAGTGCAATTGGATCAAAATATACAAATATTTTGAGCATTTTGAAGCTTAATTTTGCAAGAGTTAGATATTGTTTTCATTTGCCTATTTTTTTATAAATGAAAATGTAAAAAGATACTCAGGATCGTTGGACAGGCAAAAGAGTTTTAAAATATATTAATAATAAATATCTTTTTTTAATTCCTTGATATTATAATTGTTGTGATTTTGGTTATATCCACAAAATTTATAAATATCAAAAGTTTCTAAAAAATCTATTCGAAACATTTATAGTATTTTTTAGCTGTTTCCCTATGCCTGATTTGTTCATGACTTATCCGATTCTAATTATGTCTATCCCTGGATGCCCTTTTCAGTGTTCTGATCTGTAATGATCTGCCTCCTCTGGGGTATTTGCTTTGTCTTAGCGTTGTGCAATCTTTAATCTGACATCTTAGCCACATGACCTGCCACATTCACAATCTTGGGAACCATGCATGTCTCCCAGTATTTGATGATTTATTTTTGCAAAATTCATGTTGAATTGTTATCGTTTCAAATGTATTTATATTTAAAATATTTTAGAAATACCTTTATTTACATTTTTTTTTTAATCCAGAAAAACACCACAAAATTAATCAGAAGTAGTAAAGTTTAAAAAAAGACTGTTCTGAATTTAATTGTACACGCATGATATATCGCAGGCAAAGAGATCGTCAGAGAAAATGTGAAGTGCGTGGTAAGGATTCTGTTTCGATATAACACGAAAATAAATTCCATATGAATCGACGATTTTTGCAAGTCTCGGTTGCCGGAACATTTGAATAAAATTTCACGAGACTTTTTGTAATGTAGATTTATTCATTCAAAACAAACATATGTTGAGAATCTTTTTTCTTTGGGAACATTGGTACATTTTGGAAGGCTATTAGTATTGTGTGATTTTAATTGAAACATAATATAAAAACAGTTTTCACAATTTGTTTTGTAAATATGTTTCTATGTTTATTTAAAGAATGCTACATTTCATGTATAGCAATATTCGCTTAAATATATTTTCATAAAAGACACTACAGTACTGAGGTCTCGGGACACGAGAATTTCGCGGAACATGATAATTTTATATGTTTTGTCACGGAGCTTAATTAAAAAAAACCGAGATTTCACAAGATACACCAAGCCCTAGTCTGGAGGATAAGCAATACAATTAAATGAAATTATTACTCGATATCGAAATATATCACAAATTTTTAGATTTATTCCTCCCCCTTTGTACTTACAATTACTATTATCAAATGCAAATTAAAATTATAGATTGATAAACTATTTTATAGAATTGAGACTATTTTAACGGGTCACCCAACCTGACAAACGTCATTAACATTGGAAGTATTAAAAGGTTATCTTGTTATTTTGAAAGTAAATCACCCGGGCAATATTTTGCTAAATGTTCACTTTCCGGTTTTCTCATGAACGGTCATACGAATAATACCGTAAAAACAAGTCAACAAATAAATATGTATCATTCTTCTATACCGGTAACCTTAAACCTATGGCATGCGTGTCAGGGGTGATACGGCAAGACATGTGTTTATACGTATCGTTTACGGACAATCTCCACCCAAGAACGAAGAAAATTTACTAGGGTTGCAAAAAGTATTAATAGGACACTGCACCCAGATCAAGTCAGATTTTTTCAGAATTTTGTCACGCACATCGTTTTTTAGTTACACAAAATAGCGGTTTTATTTTCGCCCGCGGGTTGTACTCACAAGGCAATAAATAATATTTTTATACGACGTAATAATAAATACATATGGGTTTTGATTTCAATTGAATACAATAAAAAAAACTCTGCTTAACGGTCTGAAAATAAAGATATGATAATATTTAATAAAGAAAATATTCACCGTAAAAAAAGATTTGTGTTTTTGGACCATGTTACTTTAAACAGAGTAAAAAAAAGAATCAAGTAAACCATTCAAGGGTTAAGTTTCACAGACGGATATCAGCAATAAAACCTCGGCTTAGCAATCGGCACTGGAATTCAAGGACTGGCAAGTTCAATAGCATCTGATGATTTTGTTACATATCGTGACTGATGTCTTTTCTCCTCTAGTTGATTTAGAGTTTTTGATACCAAAATCTCTTTTTTGATACCAACATACTAGGGAACAAAATCGGTCAGCTAATTTTATGAATTCAGATAGTATTTTTTGTGTTAGTATATTATTATTTGATAGAAACGACCCAACACAAAATTGTATAAAAGTATATTTATATAATATCCATACATAGAAAATAGATTTTTTTAAATTAATAATAAATATGGTATGTTGTGGATTTTTGATATTTTTTTTGTTAACGGATTTGTCGATCAAAAGAATGGTATATGTATATAAAACGACGATTGGTTATAATATAATACAACGATTGGTTATAAACAAATGAAATTTGGATGCGGTATTAAATTGCTAAAGCAGTCACTATCAATGTGAATTATATTGTTTTGCAAAGTTTTAAATTAGGTATGGTTTAAAGCCAGTTACATTACCAATCGTTTCGGAGAAGGTAAGTTATAGGGACGAAGCAAGAAAAGTACTACTCATAAGCAAGTAATAAGAACATTCTCTGTTTCCAGATTAGACGATAATAATCATAATTGGTTTAATTGCAAAAGTTTAAGAAACACAGCATCGATATGTTGAAAAATAACGTAATATATAAGTTAGAACCTGTAGAATATCATGCAAAATAAATAACGAACATTTTTATTTATTCTATAACAATTCTTTTTGACTAACTTATGCCCACTAGCAGTAATAATCGTTATGAAAAAAAAAAAAAAAATTACATCTCTCTCTTAAGAATCGTCAAAACACAGAATTACATACATTAGATTGATAGGATATAATCATATTTATGTAATTTAAACAACAGAAAAAAATTGTTTTGTGTAAGTTTTTGCGTTGATTATTTTGTTGTTATTTGGATATTTCTGGTAATTCAGATAATGACAAAACAGGAACAAGCTATATTATTTAATTAGTTTAAAAAAAATACAATATTTATTGCGTTACCATCTTTCATTTCAAATCAGCTATTTACAAATAAAATCTCAATCACTGTTCTTTCAGACACGTTTAGTTTTGTAGCTAGTAAATTCGGAAATGTTCTACAATTGAGCTATGTATATCCCATCGATTTATCGATTTCTGTTCGAAGGCATGGGTGTTTGTGATGTTTTAATTTCCCTCCGACCCTTCCTATCCTTCAATAACTAGACGTAGTGAGAGCGATTAGTTAACCTTTTCTAGCCTCATCTTTCTATCCCTACTATACTCTCTTTGGAAAAAAGAAAGGTTGAGCGACTGAGTAACAAACAGTTTTCGTAGAAAAAAATCTGTTGATATACCTTCATTAAGAGGCCATATACTCCACATTGGGAGCGGACATGGTTTTTTTAGGTATTTATAATAAAAAATAAAACGATATCAACGCTAATATGTGGATTGTTATAATCTAGTAATATTATACACCTGGTGTATGACACCTGTCAATATTTTCTGAACACTCACTTGCACACACAAATTAAAATTGACGTGTAAACAACCGAAGTCAGCCACATTTCTTAACAATATAAGATGAAAATTTGTTTTGATTTATTTGTCTGTAACGCAGCACACATATTCTCTCTCTGCGCATGCGTAATTGTAATTAAGTGATGATACCCATCTGTCATATTTTAATGTCCACTTCTCAGTTTTTTTGTTATGTTTTGGTTTATATTGTGACAGGTTAGTTGGAGACTTGTTTGCTTATTGAACATACCTTAGGAAGCGTTGAACAGTATAGTTAAACAATAATCGGGATATGAAAACAGAATGCAGCACATTATACCACGGTGACTTTCTTGTCTGATGAACTATGGGGTCACTAAGTTGTCGAATGAATTGTACAGAGATTTTTTTTCCATTTCCCACAATTTTTGGATTGATGCCACCTTCGCGTCACAACTATAAAAAAGGGTCTATTTCGAGGTACAACATTGACTTTCTTTTTAAAAAATGCCGCGGCATACCGGAAAATCGTAATTTATGTTAAGCGCAGGTCAAGGATGTTTAAAAAAAAAAAACAATTACAGGTGTTGCCATTTTGTACACTATTTGTTTTGTTCTTTTAAAATCTTTTGCAAATTAAAGACAAACGGAAAAAGAATGGATTATTTTTTTATTTTCCCGAAACCCTAAATTGGTATTTAACCTTTTAATATACATATATATGCCCACTTTATTTTATGTTTGTTCGTGGTAAAATTGACTCGCTTCCAACTAGAGCTAAAAAAAAATATTTTAGCATTTATGTTATGTACGTTCTTTTTATTTATCCTTTATATATATATTTTATTTGTAAATATTTTTTTCTGCATTCAGCCGGATACAAAGTATTATTGTGCGATAGCTGCATTAATTTAAGAAACTGTGTAAACGTGAAAAAAATATTTCTAAAAAAAATATTCGTATGTTGAAGTGTGCAATCTATTTTTATGATGCCTTATTTATATTATTAATAAAAAAAGGTTGAGCGACTGAGTAATAAACAGTTCTCGTAAAAAACTTATGTTGATATACCTCCATTAGAAGGCCATATGCTCCACATAGAGAGTGGACATGGATAAAAAAATATTAAAATTTTCAAGACTTAGTTCAAAGACGTCTATAAACGTATGCTTGCGTCAAAATCCCCCCCCCCCTCACTTCATTGTCTTCCTTAAATAGTTGAAATTGAAGATCACTTGCAACCCAAGGATCTAATAGTAGCTTTTTGCGAAACGAACGTAGTAATGAGGAAATCGTAAGTAACATTAATGGTATTCATTATTACTTTTGTTTCGCCATAATTCTACATTTGTAGCCAGTCTTTGGCAGTGATTATGAGTATCAAAACGAGCTATTTTTTAACCATGGTAGCGAATCCCAATGTGGATTCCTAATAGAGTAAAGAAGTTTTTAAGAATAAACGAGCGAGGATAGAAGGTTAAAGCTAAGGCAGGCTAAGGGTTAAATAATCGATCACTAAACTGTTTTTTTTCTACGATCAAAAGCCTTCAAACAAAAAGTCATAAATCGATCGAAAAATCAATTATGAAACTGATCGTATTGGAATTCGACCCATAAGCGCCGTCTACGAAGTGAACAACATTGACCACTCGGCTAAGCTATCGATTAGTGATTAAGAAACTATTGATTAAGTTGCAAATAATAACGTATATGGTTTAAGTGCAAATTAAAAAAACTTTATTTACAGCGCCAATCTGAGAAAATTTCCAACAAGACGTCACCAGACTAGCTTTTTTTTTTTTTAAATAATTATGAATTATAATACAGTGGAACCCCGATCTACCGTTCTCGCATGGTTGGTTTTCCCTCATGGATCGTTTATTTTTCATAGTCCCGGCCAAACACCCATAAGAACAATGTGAAAGAATCCTGCATTAATCGTTCCCCGATTTATCGTTTTTCTCGATCTATCGTTTAAATATGTTGGTCCCGTCGCGAATATTATCCCGATTGACCGTTTTCATTAAATATTTTTCATAAATAGTTTTGTCTCGCATTTCGTTTCGCGTTTTTTTTAGTGGAACCCCGATCTACCGTTCTCGCTATCTTCGTTTTTTTGCTTGGATCGTTTATATTTTACACGACCAAGAGCCCGTCGTAACAATATTTAATAATGGCAACAAAATAAATGGTCAGAATTTAAATCAATTTCTGGTCAGAATTTAAATCAACTTTTGGTCATAATAAAATTCAATTTTTGGTCAGAATAAAAATGTTAACGGTCAGAATAAAAATACTAACGGTCAGAATAAAAATAATAAACGGTCAGAATAAAATTAATAAACGGTCAGAATAAAATTAATAAACGGTCAGAATAAAATTAATAAACGGTCAGAATAAAATTAATATACGGTCAGAATAAAATTAATATACGGTCAGAATAAAATCTATTGTACGGTCAAATTTTATAAATATTTCGGTCAGAATAAAAAAAAATGAAATTAATAATCCTTTTTTTTCAACATTCATGTTATGTGTGGAAAAGCAGACTCTTATAATGAGTCATTATTATTACAAATAACGCATCATCTGATTACATACCACTCGGTTTGTTTATATAAAGGTAGGGATCCACCGAAGTGCAGTGGATGTAGGATTCCAAGAGGAACCAAGGCATTATGATGAATGTTGTTAGTTTTCACTTTTTTAAATTCAAATAAAAAATACTCACCTCTTTCAATTAAAAAAAATAATAGTGTTTTCCTTACAATAAGTGTATTATATCGACTGTAGAAAGGAAAAGGAACGTAACCCACACATATCAAAATTTACAAAGGGCGCAAAAACGTGTTTTGATGATTTTGGGCCATATGCAAATTAATAATTATACACAACCTTGAAGTGCACGGAGACTTCTAAACTGGTGTTTAATTGACATAATCTAATATTAATTAAGAAATTATCTAGGAAAAACCTTTATTTCAGTATTTTTTCTTCGTTTTAATTTTTTACAAGGTCATCTTTTTCAAACTTAAAAGTTAAATTTAGATACTAATTCGGCATTTTCAGCTTCCATCCTTTTGATAGAATGTGTGTCAAGTTGTATACATTGTGATTATCGAAAAAAAAGCTGTTTTGGAAAATTGAGGGTTACGTCCTTTTTCCTTTCCACAGTCGCTATGAAATGTACCATAGCAATTATTTATTTAAATGTTCTTTCCAAAAATATTATCCTTTCCTTTACTCTCTTTAGAGCAGATCACAATGTATCGAATTGTACAAATAATAAAAAATAGTTGCAACTTTTAGATTATTTAAAATTATTTAATAACCAAAAGAATATCGGTTAGGCGGAAATACCGTGAACATTTTTTTAAATAAAAACTTTTTTTGACACGAAACATACAAATGCCTGGATGTGGGAAGCTAGTCTATGAAAACTGTCAATTCTTCCTTTGGGCGCGCAATAAAAGTGACTAGCTGTAAGCCCGTTGACCTCAACGGGGGGATTTTTGTTGCATTTTTAAGTAGTCAGAAAATTTACAGGCGTCAAAAATAAATTACTAACCTATTTATTGAATAATCCAGAAATTCTGATAGTAAAAGAAATATATCTGGGGGCGTATATCGACAGCCCTGCCCTGCAGTATTTAAATTGTAAATTATTTATTTTTGGAATCATGTTCTAGTTTGCCAACAACTATTTTTCGTAATAGCAGAAATTTCGTAAGTTATTGAATTTTTGGAATAATGTTTAAGTTTGTTAACTATTTTTCGTAGTAAAAAAAAAAGTATGAAAATTAGTATGAATAAAAAAATGTTGACAGCGGGGTTGGGGCGGAGGAGGGGGAGGGAAAATCGGGGACAATTTACAGACGGACGGACATTATCGACTATTAATATATAGATTTATTCAATGACCGTGGCGCTATAGTAGCAACGCTCGTTCAATCGCCCATTGGACGATTTGCCGTAAGCAACTTCACTTTGCACCAATAGCAACGCAATACGATGACATCATATCATCAAAAAAAATCAGACCATCTGTCAAAATAAATATGACCGATTCCATTTAAATTCTGACCGATCCCATTTATATTCTGACCATTTAATATAAATTCTGACCATTTAATATTTATTCTGACCACTTAATATAAATTCTGACCATAAATTATTTATTCTGCCCTCTGTAATTCTGACCGATACATTATGACCATTTAATATAAATTCTGACCAGTGTAATATAAATTCTGACCGATGTATTAAAAATTCTGACCGAAACTGAATTAAAATTCTGACCGTTTAAATACGAGCCTTTAATAATTCCACGTTTATCATTCCCCGATTTACTGATTTCCTCGATCTATCATCTAAACAATATTATCGTCCCGTCCCAATTATTATCCCGATTGACCATTTCTGTAGAATATTTTTTTTTCGCTCATATAGTTATGCATCGCATTAAGTTAAATAAATAAATCAGTTTTCTGAAAATCAAACATTTTTTTGGTATTGTTTGAAGATTTCCCGCATTATTCGTTCATTTATTACGGTCCCTTGAAAAACGTAGAATCGAGGTTCCACTGTATACATATGTTATTGACTGTTTTTTAAGCGCACAGTCATGTATTACTTTTTGAGTGTTTCTTTAAGATTTAAGAAAAAGAAATAAACTTTTACCAACAGTACGGGGTGTCATTTTATAGATAGAAAACGAAATCAATTTTCACATAAATTCCTTGTAATTGGTTTTGCTTATCGCTTAAATTGTATAAAAAAACAAAAAATGTACTTTTTACTAATTAATTGTACATTCCACTTTTATTTAAAATGAGTATTTGAAGTATTGTCAGGGAAAACGTTAAAAGCTTAAATTGTTATGGTAAGACTCGTGCTTTGGATGTCTTAGGAGAGCATTACATAATGTTTCCATCTTTCAACCACTGAAATTCTGGCGTCGTGGGCAATTTTCTCTCTAAGCCTAAGCTAAGACGAGAGCTTAATTGTACGGAAAATTCAAAGACTGCGCAGGCCATCCAACAAATTCGCGGCACAATTTAACAAATTTCAAATGAAAAATGAAGCTTTTTTTTGTTTTGATTTGCATAATAAAAAATATGATAATTCGATAAATTTATAAATTAGTTTTTACTGATAAGTGTATTTAAATAAAACGTAAGAAATATATTTTTCTCAGTATATTTTTTTTAACATAAAATGAAATCAAGCACAAAAAAGAATATAAGCAGAATTAAACGAATAATTAGTCGATAATAAAGTTATTAACATATTTTATAAACTTATTTAAATTTTAGCTTTTCACCTGTTTCTAACAATTAATTATGGCAACAAAATAAATGGTCAGAATTTAAATCATTTTCTGGTCAGAATTTAAATCAACTTTTGGTCATAATAAAATTCAATTTTTGGTCAGAATAAAAATGTTAACGGTCAGAATAAAAATACTAACGGTCAGAATAAAAATAATAAACGGTCAGAATAAAATTAATAAACGGTCAGAATAAAATTAATAAACGGTCAGTATAAAATTAATATACGGTCAGAATAAAATTAATATACGGTCAGAATAAAATCTTTTGTACGGTCATATTTTATAAATATTTCGGTCAGAATAAAAAAAAAATGAAATTAATAATCCTTTTTTTTCAACATTCATGTTATGTGCGGAAAAGCAGACTCTTATAATGAGTCATTATTATAACAAATAACGCATCATCTGATTACATACCACTCGGTTTATTTATATAAAGGTAGGGATCCACCGAAGTGCAGTGGATGTAGGATTCCAAGAGGAACCAAGGCTTTATGATGAATGTTGTTAGTTTTCACTTTTTTAAATTTAAATAAAAAAAACAAACCTCTTTCAATTAAAAAAAAATAGCGTTTTCCTTACAATAAGTGTATTATATCGACTGTAGAAAGGAAAAAGGACGTAACCTACACATATCAAAATTTACAAAGGGCGCAAAAACGTGTTTTGATGATTTTGGGCCATATGCAAATTAATAATTATACACAACCTTGAAGTGCACGGAGACTTCTAAACTGGTGTTTAATTGACATAATGTAATATTAATTAAGAAATTATCTAGGAAAAACCTTTATTTCAGTATTTTTTATTCGTTTTAATTTTTTACAAGGTCATCTTTTTCAAACTTAAAAGTTAAATTTAGATACTAATTCGGCATTTTCAGCTTCCATCCTTTTGATAGAATGTGTGTCAAGTTGTATACATTGTGATTATCGAAAAAAAAGCTGTTTTGGAAAATTGAGGGTAACGTCCTTTTTCCTTTCCACAGTCGCTATGAAATGAACCATAGCAAATATTTATCTAAATGTTCTTTCCAAAAATATTATCCTTTCCTTTACTCTTTTCAGAGCAGATCACAATGTATCGAATTGTACAAATAATAAAAAATAGTTGCAACTTTTAGATTATTTAAAATTATTTAATAACCAAAAGAATATCGGTTAGGCGGAAATACCGTGAACATTTTTTTAAATCAAAACTTTTTTTGACACGAAACATACAAATGCCTGGATGTGGGAACCTAGTCTATGAAAACTGTCAATTCTTCCTTTGGGCGCGCAATAATAGTGATTCATTCAATGACCGTGGCGCTAGTAGCAACGCTCGTCCAATCGCCCATTGGACGATTTGCCGTAAGCAACTTCACTTTGCACCAATAGCAACGCAATACGATGACATCATATCATCAAAAAAAATCAGACCATCTGTCAAAATAAATATGACCGATTCCATTTAAATTCTGACCGATCCCATTTATATTCTGACCATTTAATATAAATTCTGACCATTTAATATTTATTCTGACCACTTAATATAAATTCTGACCATAAATTATTTATTCTGCCCTCTGTAATTCTGACCGATACATTATGACCATTTAATATAAATTCTGACCAGTGTAATATAAATTCTGACCGATGTATTAAAAATTCTGACCTAAACTGAATTAAAATTCTGACCGTTTAAATACGAGCCATTAATTATTATATTAAATACTCCACTGATAATGCATAAGAATTGAATGCTCCTTAAATTATTAAATGTTCAATTTCTTATTTATTTTAGTCAATCAGGGTTTTTCCAATTTAAAAAAGTATTGTTTGAATAATTGTATTAGAGTGCGCGCCAACCCGAAATGAGTGCGCGGGGGGTTTCAAAGTGCTGCGCGGCCGCACGTACCCACAGTTTAAAGGTAACATTGGTCATGAACGACCATTTTCAAAACCACGAATATTGTGATCATGGTTTCGGTAATACCGGTATTGTAATCTCTGATCGGTATTTTGTTTGGTATCGGAAATCGAAATGTAATTTAAGCGGTCACTGTATTATCCAAATATATCAATTATTAGATTACAACTTCCACTCCGGCACCAACATTTATCCATATATATATATGTGTAAATAATATTCAATAGAAAAAGTTAAAAATGTACGACGTAAGCTGCTAGGAATTTACCGTTTGGAAAGTTTATTTGGAGAATACATACTCATCGCAAATAAATAGCAAAAAATTCGTGCACATTTTTTTGGGTATATTATGACTACTCGTCTACCGATATGTTTTTTACTTTAACGGTATAATAAATTCATTTATATAAATCATAATTCAAATAATATTTATTAAATTTACATTTAATTATAATGCATACAAATTGTATACAAAATGACACTGCATTTCAATGTTTTTGCAATGTATTTCAAACCTTTTATCAAATTTGAATAAAAAGAAGTCGTGTGATATTTAAAGAATTACATTTTATTGACAAGCGTCACAAGACCGATTAACGGCACGACCGTAAAATTAACCGTTTGAATAACGCGCAAATAAATCATTAATCTGTCCCAGAGATACTGCATGTTTTTGAGAAAAATAATTTTACTTAATATACACTCGAATTCGATATTTAAAAAACCTATATTGACTCAGTATGGATAGCAATACACATATTCATCAAAATATTGCTTATATTCTATTAGAATACCAAATATTTGATTTTTTAAATGTCTTGGACATCCGTGTTCGCATGCATATATTCCGGACACCTGTGTCCGCTTGGTATTCAAGTGGTTAACAAAATACATAATTATGATAGAAAAACTCGTCTTATTTGGGTTTTAAACACGATAGCATTAGTGCATATGTTTTGCAGCAAACAAGGTAAATATAGTTCTTGAAATTACTCACCATTCAAATCTGTAGGCATTCCCATGGGTTAATCCAGGGTTTCCCAAACTTATAGTGCAATGGAACACTTCGCAAATCTGTAAATTTTAACGGAACACAACTTTTTTTTAGGTCGGTAATTCATATTAGAGAAAATATCGAAAAAAATATTTATTAATAAATTACAAAATATTTATTAATTCACTATTTTTAAAACATGTTATATAAAAATATGAGAAAATAAAGCTTTTAGAGATTCAAAATCTCTGCCTGTATCTAGATATTTGATGTTTTTAACATAAATGGAGATTCATCATCACTCGATTTTGAATATGAAATAATAAATAAATAAATGTGCTGCACCGTAGATTACAATTCCAAATTTTCGCGGAGCACCTATTAAGGTTTCACGGAACACCAGTGTTCCGCGGAACATAGTTTTGGAAATCCATTACCCCAGCAATAGCCTTAAACTTAGTGATACATTTATCTCTTATATAAGCACGTTCGTAAGTTCAAGTTCATCCGTGCACTTGAACGACTGAAGATGCCGAAAGGTGAATCTCGTGTCAAAATTTGTTTGAATGTAAATAATTTGAACGATTCAAAAATAAAAACATATGCTTAAGTACAATGAATATAGAACAAAAGTATGACCAAGGAATTTGCATTTTCACTGTCGATTTGCCTCGACCTTGATAATTTTTCATTGGAAAATTTGATTTGTACATAATTTAGGCTTAATTGATTCCGAGCACTTTTTTTAAACTATAATTGTAGTCAGTCTATTACGAAAGAATTTTTGAATAATTTATTCAATGAAATAGTGATAATTTTTATTGTAATGAGAATTGTTTGTTTTTAGCCTTTAATTAAGAACACAATTTGAATTTTCACCCACATGGAGACCATAGAGCAAGGTTTCCCAAACTTATTGTTCAATGGAACACTTCGCAAATCTGGAAATGTTACCGGAACACAGCTTATATTTTAGGTCGGGTCTAAAAATATGAGTAAATTAAGCTCTTAGTGATTTAATATCTCTGCTTGTACCTAGATATTTGAGGTTTTTAACATCAATGGAGATTCACCATCACTCGATTTTAAATATGAAGTACCTACAAGATATTTAAATGTGTTGCAGCGTAGATTACCATCCAAATGTTCGCGGAACACCTATTTAGGCTCCACGGAACATAGTTTGGGAAACCCTGCCGTTATATTATAGTTATTATATCGTGAAATATATTTGTGAACTTATCGTTGGATGATTTTGAAAATCGGGATCATTTTTTAATTAAACCTTACTTGGCTTATAAAACTATGCAATTGTTGAATGCAAAATCATTTGAAAATCACTGCAGTTCTTGCTTTTTTCAGGCTTAATCAACAGTCGTTCGAGTCATTGAAATTGTTGTTGTTTTTTTAAATATATTTTATGTCAAGGGCAGTGGAGAATTACCCCAAAAGCGCACGAGGCACGCGCTTAGGACCTCCAATCTTAAGACCCTCAGAAAAGCATAGATTTTGTAAAACTCATATAATATTGGTCGTAGTCGTGGTCGAGTGGTCGTAGACTTCGGCTACGGAGAACACGGGTTCGAATCCCAATATGGAAAGTTTTTACAAATTATTTTTTCAATCGATTTATAGATTTATGTTCGAAGGCATGGATGTATGTGATGTGTTAAATTTCTTCTCAACCATCCCATTCTAAAAAAAACTGGTTTAACGAGAGCGATAAGGTAATCACTAGTCCTTTCCTAGTTTTATCATTCTGTCTTTACTCTCTTTGAAAAAGAGAGGTTGAGCAACTGAGTAACAAGCAGTTTTAGTATAAACACTTATGTTCAAATAAACTCCATTAGGATAAGAAATGCTCCACACTGGGAGCATATATGGAAAAAAATATGTATAATAATGTTTTAAATTCAGTTTAAAAATCATCCACGTTAGAATTCACGCAGACGTCATATATTTTAAGAGAAAAAAATTCAGATGTACATGTATTCAAAGACGAACAGTTATTATTTGTACACTAGTTGAACAGAATATATTTTCACTACCAACTGAGAATTCACTCGCTTACGGAGAGGGTCTAGGATTGCAAGTCAATCCGGGACATTTGTCCGATTTGCTGACTTCCGAATCCAAAAACCCAGGAATTAGTTAGTTAAATAGTTTTCTCTAAATTTCCGGGACAATTTAGTACCCATCCGGGATACGGGACAGCGATTCCAATTCCGGGACACCTGGCAACCCTATACAGGCCCCGTTCCTAAAAGAGAAGGAGGAAGTGATGAAAGGAGAGAAATGAATTTTAACAAAAAATAGTTTTGCAGTAGACGATTAAGGTGCTCAAAATCTTCTTTCCTAATTATCTCAAAACGACGCTTTTTGAGTTGTTACACTTTATAATCGAGGTATTGATGCCTGATGGGTATTTTAATTTAAACATATTTTAAACGTATAATATATTTACTCAAAATTATGTGTCTGCGTTGTTTTAGTTGATTATTGGATGTATTATCTAAAATTTTGTGCGAATTTTGTATGATGAAGTAGCTAATGTTCCGAAAATAATATTAAGGTCGGTCTGGTAGTTTTTTTTTAAATTCTTCATATTGTTATTCTTCTGAGGAGCTTACGCTTTGGCATTATTTACAGCAATTTGTACTGTTACTTTCGGAAGTAAGTTTTATGTATGATATCTACAGTGATTCTGCAAAGTAATAAAAATAAAGCAATTCAATCTATTTTTATGATTATGATAAATGTTATACAATGGTTAGAGTTTCTAACATTTGTTTTGACATCAATTTTGTTGTATAAAACAAAACGAAACGGAATCTTTTACCGAAAAAAAAATATTGTTAATAGTAATGAATTAAAATAAACATAACATTCAAAATGAAATAGAAACAATGATAGCAAGTATTCAGAACTGAACATGATTCGGAACCAGTAATATGTACCAATTAAGTTACTATATAAAAATGTCCGATTTGGTGCAACTATTTTGAATTTTTAAGAAGGATTTCCAATAAAGGAAGAACTTCGTGTAGTATTTATTTTACGATGCCACGAAAAAATCGACGGTTGTTATTTGTTTAAATATAAATAAATCGATAGGCGTAAGAACTATTGTGTTAAATACTGACATCTATTGAGAATCTATAAATACATTTTATTAAAATGTCATTTTGATAAAATAGAATTTTTGAATATTTGAATAAACTTTCGAAAAACTTTAAATTTATACACAATAATATTATGATAATATGACACATGGTCATGATAATCTTCGTTTCAATATTGACATATTTTTTTATAATATAATATATAACAATGCAATCAAAATGTTAGTGAACAAAATAGAAGATGGATCAGTAATCAGTATTAGACACGTAAAGAAAAATAGGAAACGGTGAAAAAAGATTAGTACAACGGTCTACAGAGACATCTATAATTACTAAATAAATATTTAAATGACTTGAAAAAAACATTCGTGTAATTGATAGGATTTTTCAATTATTAAAGTTAAACATTCCTTATTATTCAATTCCACCAACAATTATCATTTAAAAAATAACAATTAGCCAGTGGCGTGCTTAACCAGAGACCACTTCTTTATAATAAATAAATTTATCACGACCAAAACGCACAATTTTTTATTTCAAAAATAGTCATCACTAACGATAAATAAAAGATTAATACCACAACTTTTTTACACATTTAACAATTCCCAATTTTACAGTTACTATTTCAACATTTAATTAGCTATGAATGTCCAATAAAACATGAAACACCTAAAACCTAATGTTAATATTAATGTTTTTCATTTTGCCAACGTTGAATAAAGTTTTCAAAAATAAATAAGTTATTTTGTTTAAGATTTATCAATTTAATGTAAGAAAATAAGAAGTCACTTTTAAATTACACCACTGGTTCCATATACAGTAAACTTTTAGTGGAATGGTACAATAAGGAATGCCTTAATCAACTGGAATGTTTTCAAAATTCTATTCAACTTGATTTTATTAGTTACACTTATGTTTTGAAATATGTCGCTTGACAATTTTCGCTTGTCTCTGTAGACCGTTGCATTAACCCATTATTTTCTAAAGTTATTTATTGCAATATAATTTCTTAATCGTAGTGATTATGAATTGTCGATAAATATTAAGTATAGTATTTATATATTAAACGCTTTAATTTTTAAATGTTGACCTTAATTTAAAAACCAAATAAAATTGGTTTTCAACGAAAAATAATTATTACATTTTTGTAACTTTGGGGTTTTGTTTCGCAGATGAGCATTAGTATTTTTGCACGAGTTTGTTTAATGTCAAAAGCTTTCCGATGTAAACAGTTTTAATTTTTTTAATGTTCTTTTCTTTGGATTGTTTTGACAACGCTAATTAAAACGGCATCTGTGATCTGCAGTAAGCAAGACACGTTTGATACTGTTATTATGTAAATCAGCACGGTAGAGTCGGTTCTTATAGCTGAGAGTCTAAAAATATCTAAACGCGGTGCCGACAACTGCGTCGACTGGCGGCGTGAATAATTCTATTCGTTTCTGAATATTAAGTTAGACCATAATGGAATTTGAAATGAAACAGGGATATGAATCATTTTCATGTAAAGTATTTTCCTGAAATTTTCTAACAATGTCTACGGTTTTCAATTAAATAATTGTCTTCATAGAAAGTGTCAAATAATAATAAATCAAAAGTTATTCTTCGACAAAAACTTCTTGTAAGAACTACAAACACAAATAAAATTATTTAATAAAAACAATTTTTTAATTGTATATTAATGATGATTCGAGTTCTTTGAAAATTGCTGTTTTTTTATTTAACGACCGCACTTTTTTTATATAGAATTTCACCTGGAGGCGGGCAAATTTTACGAAAAATTCACAAAAATTGTAATTTTACTAAATTCACTATAATTTGAAAACCAACTTTGTACCAAATTTAATTTTCGTAGCTTCCAGATACTTCGCCTATACGCATATATGAGTCCACCGGCCAGCAACCTTTGTTTTTCATAGACTCAAATACGCGACCAGCGGTCGTTAAGCTGCTAATAATTTAACCGCTAAACTTGGTAAAGGTTTTTTAATAAATTCCCTAAATTCTGAACTAAATCAACTGTACATCAGTTTTACAGTCTTAGTCTGTACCCACCTTAGCAAGAACTTTTGACAGGAAACTAACAGTTTACTTATAGTTTCAGCAAGAAAGAAAAGCTAGAAATAAACAAAATCTCACTACTGCTCAATTTTTGCCTGCTCCTGACCTGGACGTTTACTCCGCCGTCTTTCGTGTACTTTACTGAATAACAATATGTATAGTCAGCGTAAACCTGTTAAGGTGGTAAGCCAATTCTCATCATTTATATACCCTGTTGCATTCGCTTAAAATTTTAGACTGAGTCGCTTTCACTGTTCTTGAACCCTTCTGTAAACGTTTACAATGTCGGGGTTTGACCTGAAAGCTCCGAAAGAACCTATCAAGCTACTAGGGGTCGTAAGTGCGAGGTTTCACGTCTAATTAAGATTTTTACAGAACCTATCTATTGATCTACTGTGTTTATTTGTTTTTGTTTGTTTGTTTGTAGAGAGATATATTCGTGTGAAGTTAAATTGAGTCAGTGAAAGAATTTAATAATATGGAGTAAATTAAGTAGAGCTTATAGCATTTTATTTTAGCCTACTTAAATTTATAACTTATTAATTAATTCAAATTATTTTCGACCGCCAAAGCCCTATAACTGATTCATTATAATACAATGACTTTTTATCAACTAAATGTACCTTTCCTTGTGATATTTAGTTTTCTTTTTAATTAATGTAGACTACATTATTGTAAATTATTTTTTTCCAGTTCTATGTATTTGCCCTGGGACCAGGGGTGGGCTGGTGGGGGCTCGCGCGAGTCCCTTGTTAAATTTTACTAAGGCTGGCGAGCCCCTTGTTAATTTAAAAGAAAATAATATTGTCAGATCAAATTAGTACATAGCTGATTAATTTCTGACTTTTATATATTATCAACGGCACCTTCAGTATACACAGCAGTACATTGGTATCCATTTAGATTAATAAGTTTACGGTAAATTGCATATTGTTACATATTATAAGTGTATTAAGTAAAACTCAATTGCTTATTTAAGTATTGTATATAAAAAAGCACTCTTTCCCAGAACACCGAGAATTGATTTGAGATTAGGCGAATCCCTTGTTAACGTATTGGCAGCCCACCGCTGCCTGGGACCATAACGACATTTCCCTAAAGTGTACGTCACGCGCTATAAATAAATTCAGTGAATTTTCGGCAATTAAATTCTAAATGAAACCCGTAACCATAGCAACGTAAATTCACGTAGCTGGCGATTAGTGACATGTCTGCGCCATTTTCGTAATTTCTTGTTTTTTCTTTAGTTCCACGGGGGGTCAAAAGGTGACACCACCCTCGGTGCGAATGTAAGCTGTGTGAAACGTATTATATATATTCAGGGTTTTTTTCCATGTAACGCGGTGGCACGGCATTTCGGCATCTTTTCTCGGCATTTTTAATGTTTCAAATAAATATAAGCATTTTTATTATTGAAAACTTTTGTTTTTTTTTCTTAGAAACCATTGCCATTGGCCGTTTGTCATCATCTATGATTTCTTTTGAATGGTATGTGACGACTATCAACACTCATAAGTTAATATCACTATACAAAACGACACCAGGTCAAAAGACTTACTATGTGACCAGAACACAAGGGTGTAATGCTTGATATATTGTTTTATAAAATAGAGAGGTTGATTAAAAAGGAGTTCTCGAAAAAAAACTTCTGTTGCGAAACTCCGTTAGAAAGCCATATGCACCACATTGGAAAAGGGCATGGGTTCGAAAAAAAGTTTGGCAATAGGTGAGTTCCAGCACCTTTATTTTCCAAAAAAGGTTTTATATATAAGCCGGTCAGTTTGCGGCCTCAGTCAATCTTAAGAGTAGCATCATCTACATATGTACTATTCAGTCCTTTATCCAATCTATTAGCATACAAGAGCTTATTAGATTTTATATTAAAACGAACAGGGAGAGTGAAGATAACCATTAGCATTTCCGGATTGCTTCAATTAAAGCAATTATCATAAACACCAATTGTGATATAGGTATATGTATATAAATGTGTATTTGTTTTTGTTGGATTTGTTATCAATCCGATTCAGATGGGAAAAATCTTTTTTGTGTTTTTCCCAGTCAATGATTAGCGTTCAAGGTTTGGAAAATGAAACCCAAGATAAAGGAATCAAATATTTGATTTGTAAATAGAAGTAATTTTTTGTTTGGTTGCAAATAGATTTTCTAAGTGTATTGTTTAAACTAGTGCACTCAATCTGCTCTGAGTCATTATATCGTTGATAATCAAGTTGAGTAGAATAATTGTTTATTTTTTTTTTTCTAATTTGTGTATTATATGTGTTGAATTAGGGTTAATATACTCTACTGCTTGGTGAATAAGCCTATCAATTTATAACGTATTGTGATCTAGATTATTAAGCAGTCCCTTCATTACTGTTTTATATCCATTAAGTGAGAGAAGGGAGAGTCCTCCTTTCTAAGCCAACTCCACCGGTAAGTGGAGGTATGTCAATACGTTTGCTTCATAATATTGTTTTGAAAATGTTGTCGTCAGTACATAATTATATATACTTATAGTGATATATTAACTGTTGTCATTTCACCACGTTGAAATTGACACGAGTGACTAATAAAATATACGTTACCACGTTACGAGCATTATTATAAATTGGGCTTGAGGCGTCGGCGCACTGTCCGACGCCTCTGTCCGACGTCTTCTCAAACCGCATTCGATGTCCGGGTGTTGCGTCTTAAAGAGGTTATCCTCCTGAGCGCTCGAGGATCGTGACGGTTAAGACATGGCATCGACCAGCGGCGGGGAATCGCGGTCATTACATTCACGGCTTCCAGCTCTGCTCCTCGTTTCTCTGCTGATATTCATTGGAATCCAGCAAACCGATTCATCTCTCGATGGCGAAATGTTAGTATCGATACACAATTGAAACATATTAACATATGTAAAGTTTATAAGAAAAACCATGTTGTAAATAACTTAACAGTGCTCAAAAACAAGAAAACGTCAGTTCATAAAGTGGAGCTTTTATTCTTATGTTACATTTTGTGCGAATTGTATGTCCGGATAACCCTACATAACTATTTTTAAAGTTTTATTTATACTGCTGGGCGGCCTGTAGACATGATTTCGTTTTCAAATTAGCACGTGATTAAGACAATGTGTTTGTTTTGTTTGCTAAGTGAAGTTTCTAATTAACTAATTTTAATACTAATAAATACAGAGTTCAAAAAAATGTGAATATTTTTATCATTCATTTAATATTGTGTACATTGGAATACATTCAAAACACAAACTGAGTGGAATATTCTTACAATATTTTTTTGATATTAGAATGTTTGTCGTTTAAACATATTCATGTAAATTACTAAAAAAATATACCAATATCAATTCAATTTAAATATTAACCCTTTAAAAATGGTGAAAACATTATAAATTTCAACATATACAACATTTCGTGATTGATTTTTAATATGAAGCTATAAATATTAGTTTATCAAGCAAATGGGTTTACAAAATTTGTATATGTCATTTTTAGTATTGGAGAATGGGCCGAAAAATTTGGCGAGGAACTATGGGATCTTGGTAAGCGAATCACCAAGGCACCAGATATACAAGCGGTAAGTGCAGAATACATTTATTAAACCTAAATTTTGCTTTAATTTAAAGTCATGATTTAAATATCATGATTTGCGATACCAAAATCTGTTTTTTTTTTTACATAAGAGTGGCTGAAGTGAATATTTAATTGACCGGGTGGTAAATAGTACTTGTGTATTTTTTTTTTGTTGAGTCTATATTATTAATAAAAAAAATATTATTTTAGAAATCTTAGACATGTAAGGCATGTAAATAATTTATTTTCGTTTTTTTTTAATATGTGTAAAATACTGTTAAAATCGTCTTGAAAATGACAAAAATCAAATGAGGCGCCGATATTAATTTTAAAAAATCCTAAGTTTGCTTAACTATGAAAGTTAAAAGGAAACGGAGTTTATTTTTACGCCTTTTTTCGGTTAGCAATATTTGATGTGCAAGAGAAACTGAAAGAAAAAGTTTTTTAAAAATTCCATATAAAATTATTTAGAGTTAGTATGTAATTCGAATATATGATATATTGCATTGTATGTTCACAAATGATAATTTATAGATTTTGTCTGGAACATGTTTGGATATTTGATTTTTGTAATTTTAATAAATAAAGAACCTAACTAACACCAATTTTTTAACGGTACTTTAAACTTCTATTTCACGAGTTTCTATACCTTCGGAACTTTTCTTCGTATTATATCATATAACTTTTTCAGAGGTACAAATCTTTGCACGTCAGGGTTGAGCATAAAGATGGGTCGAGTCTTTTGCGGTCAGCGGTGGAGACTGTCGGCAGAATGCTGTCCAGAAAAATGGATGCCATCAAAGTGAGTTTAAAATTTGTAAAAGGTTATTATTTTTATTCAACGAAGGTTGCCTTTTAGTAAGCCCGTACACCAGTGCTGGCACCGTTGTATGCTATAGTTAATATATAAGTTATTTTCTGATATCAACCCCTCTAAAACTGTAATCCCCCTATCAGCTCTTCGTTACCGATGTTTTACCCGTCATAATTAGTGAAACTGCGGGTCGTAAATAATATTGAATACAATTTCGTCCCTACCAGTCCTACCAATAATCAAAAGCTAGTTTCTATATCGATTGAAATGTGTTATCTTACATGGTATTGTGGTTCTGTCCATCTCCTTCTGGTAGTGCCCACCGTCTAAAGAATCATATGTTCGCAAAAAGTATTATGATTTTAACAATTCCGAGGGATAGTGCATTTTAAATATCAAAGATACAAGCCTGAATTCTTCCCGAGGAAAATATATTTTTCTAATTCAGCTATGAATTAAATATATACTTCTATCATTCCCAAGCCTAGAATCTGTTGCCCTCAGACATTGTCTAACTTGTTGACATTTACGGGAACTCCCTGGACGTGGGTAATTATTATTACGACCAGAGAATCGATATTACTCTCGGATATAATTAATAATCCATAAATAATTCAGTTTTTGCTAAGGTTTGCTAATATTGCAATAGCAATATTCCCATACCATTATAAACTATTTAATATGCATTGTCAATTGTTCCACTTGTCAATTAATTATGCATTTTACGTTTCAGTGTATCCTAGAGGTGGCCGAGTTTCACGCAGAACAGTATGACTATAACGAGACAGCAGATGGAAATCTGACATATTACTCGGCTAAGTTCTCGCCTGTAAATGGCAAAGATGCGCCCAAACTTCCTGATCTGTTGGTCAACAATACCTGGATGTACAGAAACATGTCTTTCAATATCGACACCCATTTCTACAACATTTCAGTCAATACAAGTTACAGCTCTGTTCATGTTCCAACCAACGTATTCGACAGAGGTATAGTACAATATTGTCATTATTATTTTTGATAGTCGTTGTTTTTGATTAAATTGAGTTAAATACAAACAAAAAGAAACTAATAAGTAGAAATATTTTATTTGGAAGGCACTGTGTTGTGATTACTGTTAATCACTAAAACATAGGTTCCCAAAGTGGGCCTCCAGGCCCTCCTAGGGGGCCTTGGAAGGAGCTGAGGGGCCCTGAGAAGCCTCCGGGGATTAGGGGAGCCCCGGGAAGCAAAAAGGGGGCCACGGGCATTTATAAAACGATACAGGGAAGGGCATAATGGCGGACGTCGCGCAGCTATTTTTTGTAAATCCGTAAATAAAATAAATTACTGGCATTCTAGATTCGAAAATCTCGGAAGAGCTATAAAAAAAGGTGGGTTTTTGAAATTATAATTTTCATGGAAAGACAAAACAATGGTATGGGGGCCACAGAAAAATAAAGACACTCAAAGGGGGCCACGTTCCCAAAAAGGTTGAGAAACACTGCACTAAACGTTTCAAACCAATTGCAGGATTTATATCCAAGAGTTGTTATTGATCTATTATTATGACATGGCCATCGGCAGAATTCAGAACTAGAGTTTGTAGCTGTCAAACGCAAGCTCAGGGGTGTCATGAAAGTTGTTATGATTAGTAATGATGTTTCATAAATACGACAGGCAATGTCAAGTATTGCAAAAACAATTTGTGAGAGTGTGAAGAAAATTATAATCACATGACGAAAGCTCTCTAAAGACAGCGAGTCTCAAAAAATAATTGATATTTACAATGTATGATGTTGTGGATCGCCAATGATATTTATATATATCGCCATCAACACCCTAAAAGTGATTTTAAGTATTGTTTGCCACAATAAGATTATTAGAATACTATTGCTACAGTTTGGTTAAGTAAATTACCATATTATATTTATGATGACACGCTCTAATTAATGGTTTGTTTAATATCAATATTATATATTAGGAAATATTATAATTGCTTAGTTCAGACGCTAATTTGCTAATGCTATTTTCTAAAAAGAATCATTTTTGCAGTTTTGTTCGTAACATTTTAAAACTTTTTTAAAAAATAATTGATACTCATTTCTGTATGTTGTTAAGTATACATTTTTTTCCAGGTGCCGAAGTTCAAGAGACCATAGCCTGGTCAGAATATCTTGACGATGTGTTCGTCCAGAACTATAATTCAGACCCAGCACTCTCTTGGCAATATTTCGGCAGCTCGACTGGCCTTCTCAGGCAGTACCCTGCTCTCGCTTGGGACAGAAAAAACGGCAACGTGGATCTCTTCGATTGCAGAACTAGATCTTGGTTTATTGAGGCGGCTACCTGTTCCAAGGACGTTGTCATATTGTTCGATAATTCTGGTTCCATGTATGGGTACAGAAATTTCATCGCCACATTTACAGTAAAAGCGATATTGGAGACCTTTTCCAACAATGACTTTGTGAATATTTTTTCGTTCGCTAATGATACGTTCGAGACTGTCCCCTGCTTTGCTAATATGCTGGTGCAGGCAACTCCAGATAACATCAGGACATTTAATGAAGCCCTGGCGACTCTTAAGCCAGACGGAAATGCCAATTTTACTCTAGCTTTTGAAAGAGCTTTTCAGCTGCTGGAATATGTGAGTTATTAAATTGTATTTCAGTCATATTCAACCGAGCTTTCTTTGTTCTAAGTAAGGGATGAGGGGATCATGCTACGTTATCATTTCAAATGAAGAAAATATTATAAATAGGATTTTTTTTTCGACACTTGATTGTAGTAAAGTGATTTATTAGTGTTAAAATAAATATAACGATCTATTGGCGCATGTAAAAAAATATATTAACGTTAGGTAATTGAGTTAAGATTCTTAAAAAAATAAAATCAAAGATGTTTTTAAAAAACAAATAAACGATTAAGATACTTTGAATTAAAATTAATAAATTACTTAACTCTTTCAAATATTACGTGGAATAAAAAATATCAATTTTGCATGTGTTAAAATTGTACTAAGCCCCTTAGTGCATCAAAATATTGATTTGCTCAATTAATATTTATATACATTGCTGATTTTAAATTCATGGCTTGAATTTGAAAACACTAAAGCTATAATTTATTATGGCAAAAAAAAAATATAAAGTAAATATAATTTTTTAATGAATAGATTTTTATTTCCATCGGATGTTTTGTCCCTGAAAAGTATATTCTTACAATTTAAAGTCTGGATTTGCTTCTCAGTTAAATTAAACAATGTAAACAATTATCTTATCTAGAGAAAGCAATCCCGATATTCTTGGTTTTTTTTAAATACCGAAATACCGGTTTTGAAAACAAAAAAAATACCACATGAAAATACGGATTTAAAAATTGAAACAAATTAAATGGTCAGAATTTAAATCAATTTTTGGTCAGAATAAAAATATGAATGGTCAGAATAAAAATATTATACAGTCATAATATTTTATAACAATTTTGGTTAGTAGGTTAGGTTAGGTTAGGCTTTTTTTAAATTTCATTTAAATTATGACTATTTATTCTTATCGATATATTAAAATCATTTAATATAAATTCTGACCAGAAAAATACGAGCCTGTTAAAATTAGCTTCAGCCGAATTTTATATATATAGAAATCATTACAAATTGTAGAAATGTACTTGTATTGACGGATCACAAAATTGATGACTAATTAATTTATGGTGTTTTGATAATACCATCATTCAAAAATACACACATAAAAGAGTGATTTTCATAAACAACTTTTGTTTTCTTAAAATAATTTTCATATTTTCAGTACCGTGAGCAAAGAGGGTGTAATGCGTCTGTGGCGGGTTGCAACCAAGCAATAATGGTAATAACTGATGGCGTACCAGGAAACCTGACGCAAGTATTTGAAACGTATAATTGGTTTGACAATGGCACCAATATACCCGTGAGAATATTTACATATCTCATAGGAAAAGAGGTGACAAATGTTAGAGAGATACAATGGATGGCCTGTCTAAATAGAGGTATTAGAAAAATCTATTTTTTCACTTAGAATAGAAACTGTACAAACAGTATTATCGATATTATCATGAAAATTACAGCCCAATATGGGTTTTATCACCTTACACGACTGTGAACGGATACCTCTGTACAGAATACTCCGTACACCGATTCTATCTTACAATGAATCTTTCGTACATAGAAAACTCTAAGCACAGAATATTCCGAACATTGAAATTTTTGCTGTTTTTTTTTTAAATATATAAAATGTCTTATGTCAAGTCAGTGGCGGATTTACCTATAAGCGAATGAGGCGAGCGCTTGGCGTCTCCGATTCTTAGGGTCCTCAAAAATGGCTTATATGATATAGCCCATATACTTTTGTGTAGATTTTAATATATTTTAGTTATTTTATATGAAACTTTTGAATATTCTTATGCCACCCGAAAAACAGGGCGTCTTAATTTTATTGCACCTGGGGCCTCTCATGTGCTTAATCCACCACTGGTCAAGGGTGCCAAAATATTTTAAGGTTGGGAAAAGCAAAAGATTTAATAATATGCACATGTATTTAATACGTTTGCTAAAATAATATGTTTTATATGAGTGTCGAATCTCGCATATTAAAATGTACAGTATATTATGGGCTCGGAGATTTCTATGTATCTGTGTACGAAAAATTCTTGTTCGGAGAATTCGTGTAAGGAGTGTACTTAATTCATCGTTTATGTCTCAATATTTTACCGTCAATAAGGCAGACAATTTTGAGATTTTGGAAAAAATATGTCAAATCATTTTGCCATTTGTATCAAAACGTTTTGCAATTATAAAAATAATCATGTACGTATTTGTGTTTTCTTAAATGTTATCTCGGTTTTCATGATGTTATTTTAGTATCAAAATTTTATCGTCAATAAGTCATGGAATTTTGAGATAATTGAAAAAATATGTCAAACCATCCTAACGTTTTGCAATTATAAAAATAATCATGTACGTATTTGTGTTTTCTTAAATGTTATCTCGGTTTTCATGATGTTATTTTAGTACCGAAATACCGGTTTCGAAAATTAAAAAGTACCATGTATTGATAAAATTGAAATATGTGAAACCTGATAAGAGTTGTATCAATATTGACAGGTTCCAGAATTGGTGAGCCTTTCAATGAAAATCAGGGCTGTGGAGTCAGGTGACAAAAAAAGACGACTCCGACACCGAATTGAGTTTTTCAAACATTTCCGTTTAACTAACGTACATATCTGTATATCATCAGATCATTCTAGTTAATAGAATAATTCTAGCAGATTTCATCAATCAATAAGACTAGAATAGAAATTTTCAATATCTTTAAATTATTTTTCTCCTGTTTTTCCGACTCCACATCCGGATAAACATACGACTCCCGACTCCGACTCTACAGCCTTGATAATAATCACCCGTTTGTGATTATGGTATATTTTAAATAAAATATCGATTTTGATTTACTCGCTCGGTATTGTGGTCCTTATGGTCCTAATTGATTGAACTGGGTAACTAACTAACTTTAAAATATTATAGTAAAGGTTTCTGTAATTTGATGATTGATTTAGTGTTATTTGAATATTTCAGGTTATTACGTTCATATTCAATCACTCGATGAAGTCCAAGAAAAGGTTTTGAAATATATTTCGGTAATCGCGAGACCTTTAGTGTTACAAGAAGTCGATCATCCTATTTCGTGGACACACGCCTACACCGATATCACAGTAAGTTAACTGAACATAAAATTATTAGGTGAACGGTCACTGTTTAGTTTGCGGTATAGAAACGGGCGGGTGGGGTAATTAAAATATACGGCCCAATATCCAGCTATCCTAAAATAACAGTGACCGCTACGTCGAACGAGAATATGAATAATTCTTAAATTTTCATTGAACGCAACACTATCACTTAGAGCAGTGTTCCCCAACCTTTTTACACCAGCGGACCGGTTAAAACAAAGGAAAAAAAATGCGGACCACTAATAATGAAATAAAAATGGTTTTTATGTAATATTTTTTAAATATTATATTGTTCCAAATGGACATAACTATACAACTGTTTTCAGTTGACAATGCTCGTAATAAGCGAAACCGGTCCTGACCTTTTAAATAAAGTGGAATAAAGTACAAAGGATTATATATTGTGTTTTTATTAATATAATGCCTTTCCACCGAGTATTCAGAGTGAACACCCTAAACGTGAAAACAATTATGTAATTATGAAATTATTAGTATATTTAGGTAGGGTTTTGCATCTGGGTTCACTATTGAAGAGCAAATATTTATGACTGTCGATTCTGAAAAAACCAGCGACCATCGTGTCGCACACAGAAAAAATAATACAACTAAATAAGTATCCGCAATAAGCTAAACTTTACACATTTGAAGCCGGATTTTAGAAGTGTGAGTAATATGTAACCGCACAAAAATGGCCAAGAAACACAATACGGAGCTGCATTATTGATTTCTTCTTATTTAACAATAACTAAAAATACAAGTAAACGTGCAGGCGATAAAAAATCCTGTATTCAATATTTTTGCATGGCGAATTTTTTGAAATTTGGCGTACAATTTGTGACCCGGCGGAAAGTCTCTGCGGCCCGGCACCGAGCCGCGGTCCATCGGCTGGGGAACACTGACTTAGAGTTTCGTATTTCATAAAATAGATTTTTTGAAATTATAATAGCAAAAAGAAATATTTAGATAACGTTTCCTAACCTCCTGAAAATGAAGATTAAAAAACGAAACTACATTAATAAGGCAAACCTCTTAATAATATGGTTATGAGTAAAAACATCGTATTCTTCTGCGATAAAAACATCTCTTGATGGGGTTAAACATTTAAATATTGATACGATTAATAAAACTAAAGCATCTTCACGCCTTTTTTTGCTTCTATTAGATGGAATTATCGAATTCTTTTCCAATATTTTATGTTTTATATTAATAAAAGCACAATATTCCTTTGTATTTTATTTCCACTTTGGCGAGCATTGTCAACTGATATATGATCAGTTGACAATACTCGGTATGAGCGAAACCAGTTCTAACCTTTTCAAATAAAGTAAAAAGGAATATTGCGTTTTTATTAATATAATATCTTTCCCCCAAGTATTGACAGTGGACACCCTAAAAGTGAAATATTTTATTTGATATTTTTTTTTGTATTCATAATATAATGTATCAGGAAAACACTCGTATTTTTGCATTATGTATTTTTATATTTGTTATGTATTTATCAGTAAGGCCTATTTTATTTCACGGACAAGAATTGGCAACCTATTTTTTAGTATTTTTTGCATGAATTGAAAGCACTGTTTGAATTTATTGATTTGTAACTGACGACACAGTACTCGAGCGAAACCGAATCGAGTACATATGTCATATATTATACAATACATATGTACATAATAACCTTTGGTAGGTGTAGTAGGAATTTTAATATAAATTGTGTTTTTCTGTATTTTATTACTAGGGATTTCAAATATTCTTTGGAAAACAATGTTCGAATATCGAATGTTGAATACTTATAGTATTTGAATATTCGAATAATATATTGTATAACTTTTGTAATATTTTATCATTTTTCTAGCGAAATTTATTCATTTTTAGCACATATCAATGGCCTAGTTCCAAAGAACGATCAGTCAATAATTTAATGATCTTAGTTATTTAGATTTCCTATTATATTCAAATACCTCTATTCTTTATCGCCACAAAAACTAGAAAAAACACTAGTTTTCTCTCGGAAGGACGATGTTTACATATGGAAATATAGAAATATTAAATATCTTTCTCAATTTATAACAATTAGGATAAATAACTAAATGATTTACTAAAAAGATGAGACACATAATAATTATCACTTTTTTATAATTTAGTTTAGATGTGTCAAACCTTTGGACAGCCCTATCTCAAAACTACTAATTTCTAGCTGTAGTACTATGGGACTTAGCCATCGATATAGCATATGTATTTAAATGAGCGAAATAAATTTAATCACGATATGTTTAATATACAGTACTAATATGAGCGAATATTCGAATCTTCGAATATCTAAAATATTATTCGAATATTCAATCGGAATCCCTAAATATCTTTTTGTTTATTTATTTGTAGGACTGATTTTTAATTTCAGTCAGATTGAAAAAAAAAACAGTAAATTATAGAAAATGTTTTGATTGGCAAATTTAGTTGGTAATGCAATGTTTTTGAGTGAATGCAGATCTTTTGTAGGTAACTTGCCTTGCAATTCTTATAGGTAGATATATACTATATTGTGCTATTAGTTTGCATCTAACAACTAGCGGCTCTATACTTTACCATTAACTGCTTTGTTTAAACAAGGATAAGAGAGTGGCAATGTGGCTTTGGGACGTAGCAGAAAGCCGAAAACAGAGACAGCGAGTCTACGACAGAATAAAAAGGGTCGATTCTTTTCGTAATCTCGATGCTGATGATGACGACAAGAAGGTATTGAGTGACCCCGAATTGCGATTCCAAAGACCCTGTCCCAAAATTTTGGAATCAAAGTATTTTCAACGAGAAAATCTGCGGACGATTTTTTTACCTGTGCCACCAAATTTGTTTTTTTGTTTTATTCATTTTTTTGCTTAACAAACACATTGCTGAGAGAAAAGAAATGTTTTAAAACTAATGATTTTCACAACATAACAGCTTTAAAAACCATTATATCAAAAAAATGTACATGTCTGCCCATATTATGAGTCCTGGGAGTGGGGATCCTTTCGCTTTTTGTTGTTTATTGTTAATTTGTTTAATTATTGGAAATTTAAGTTTTTAAAGAGTTGCAGCTAACACCGTCTTCCCTACATGACCTTCTTACGATAAAGGTTATATGTAAAATTGGGCTGACACCATGCGTTTCTGTTGTAATTCAGTCCAGTCCATATTTCGTTGTTTCTGATCATGCATGCAATAATAAGATATTTAATCATCAGTTTTTGTCCGATATTGGCTACATGTCATGTGTATTTTATGCCTCTATCCATTTCTAAAATTCGATAAAATCAAACCTCATTTAAAAGGTAATATACTCTTTCTCACATTTGATTAAGAATAACTTCAATACCTTCTATAAGTTTTCAATTTTTTTTAACCGAGTTGATTCAAAATACTGGCGGTAGGTTTTTGATTGTTGGGAAGATTAATTAAAATTCATTAAATGTTGTCTCATACTCCCCTCTTCCCCCTTTTCACCCAACTGTTAACATTATTATTTAAAAAAATTGATAGTAGAGTAATAAAAGCAATATAATTTGGTTCTACGGATATTGTCAAATATTGTCGATAGCCATCACGTTATTGCAGAAATATTCGAACTTTTATCTTATGTATACTAGGCCTGAAGAGGTATGGAATAAAGCGTCCAATCCCAGGATCCCGTGCAATTTTGTGATTCCGAAATTCCGGGATTGTGTCAGTACTAAAAAATAAAAATTCCCACATTTTTTCAGTTTAGGAATTCCGTAAATTCTTGGCTTTTTAAAATTGGGCATAGCCAAAAAAATTGAAATCCCGGAAGAGCTAAACAAAAGAGTCCCACATTTTTTAATTTTCGGAATTTCGTAAAATCCTAATTCGGTCAGTGACAAAATTTTTTGATCCGTTAATTCCCATTTGGAGATCGACGACCAAAAATGTAGGAAATTCCGAATTCGTCAACGATTTAATGGTGAATGTCGGGATTGAAGGGTCAAGAATTGGATGCCCTCAATATTGAATTATCTCATTTATCATATTTGTATTGCTAAACAAATGTATTGAATGTGTAATAATTATGTATATTTCCATAAGTTTTTATATCAACTAAACCCTGCTCCAGCGAGCGTTTTAATTTATTTTTTTGTGAAAATATTACTTTTTTTGTCTTGCGCCATATTTTTTTTAACACTGAGACTGCCGAGTTTTATATTTAAATCGTAATTGTGGGAGAATTCGTTTTGTTGCTCGGCATAAGTGATTTTTCATGACAATATTTGATAATTTTTATAGAAACAGTTTTTTTTTGCCTTGCATGCTATTGTAAAAACCTAAAAGCTCTATTGGTGGACAATTATCCTTTACTTGGTAAAAAAGCATATTGTTGCTCGTTTTTTTTCAGTATAAAGACAAATCCACGTATAGTGGTCGTTATGAAGAGTACAGATTAATGACTGCTGCTGCCATCCCTCTGTATGACCGAAAAGTAAATAGAAACAATGAAACAAGGTCGGCTAATCTATTAGGGGTCGCTGGAACCGATGTCCCTATTGAGGATATTGATAAATTGACTCTTCCATACAAGGTAAGAATACTTGATTTTGGTTTCAAGGTAAGAACCATATTTTATGCGTATGTTTTGATTTCAAGAAATCTGGAAGACCTATGCTTATGGCATTGGCATCCTGACGGCAAAAAAAATGCCCTGTCTTTAAATTTTAGAATGGTTTGCAGTGGCAGTTTGTGACCTAAAATCTTGGGTGGGATAGAGAAAAAGCATTGTATACTATTTACGAAATTGTGCATGTTTCCACTTCACATTATACATTAATCTACAAGCAAATTAACAAATACTACGACACTACTGCAAACCATAAATTATTATATATAAAAAATCAAAGCTAATGTAAGTTTAAAATAACAGAATAGTAAAAACTGGACCTCAAATTCGTCTCCTACAAAGTGAACCATCGTGTTTTGTTTCATACAATACAACTTGTCTCTAAATACAACGAACTCTGACGTTTATATTTTAACGAACAGGGGTTGGTACTAAGGTCGGCCTAAGCCCACCTCGCCCAGTACGTAGAACCACCACTGATGGTTTGCCGAATGTCTCATATTTAAATTTGACAAAATGAATATTGATATGTCATCAGAGAATAGATTATTATTCGTATGAATTGCTGTAAGAAATATTTGAATTAAATCATTACTTTTTAAAACAAGGCCTACTTCAGAGTGGAGGATATGACATCCTAATCTCTATTAACTATAACTCTTTATCTAATCTCTATAACTCTTTATATGCTACAAAGAATTTTCTTACGAGAACTATTTGCTACTCAGTGGACTAACATCCATTATAAAAGTAGGGAAAGAAGGATAGGACTAGTGATTCGTTAATCGCTCTCACTACGCACTATTTTTAGGATCGGCAGGGACTTAATGAATCACAGTTAACATGCCTACGAACAGTAAATCAATTATCAAAATAGATTCATGAAACTGTCTGTACTGGAATTCGAGCCCGAGAACACTGCACCCCAAGCTAACAAAGTTAGACCACTCGAAAACGGACACAGTCTATTGAGCCAAAGACATTAATAATAATATATTTAGTATTGATTTATGGCTATGAATTACCTTCAAAATAATCAACCTGCATATTATTTACTCAGTTGACTTGTAGATGAATCCAATTATTGACCGATGGAAAGCTTATCAACGTTGCAGTCAAAATAACTTATTGAGTTAAATTACAATCTAAAGTTTCGTAAAAATAATTTGGATATGTTAGAAAGTGCCAAATTTCTGATTTACCTATTTGATTTGTGTATTTTACATTTATTAAAAAAACTATAATTGTGTATATTGTTTTAAGCTCGGGGTCAACGGGTATTCATTTATCGTCAGTAACAACGGATATTTGCTATTACACCCCGATTTACGTCCAGTGGTAAGAAATATTTATTTACTTCTGTTTGTATTAATTTATTTTTATGCTATCGTATTTATATATCTCACTGTTTCCTAATATATTTTTTTTTATCTATTAAATATAATTTACTATTTAAAAACCAATAAACAAAATAGTTTATAAACTGTAGTTTTTGTTTTTGCATCAGCGGTCTGTGGAATATTTTTCAAATTTTTACCGGTCAGCCTGAGTGTGAAAATGATGAGAGACAATGATATTATAAACATCTTCATTACGATTTGTTTTGTCTTCACTTTTTACGCGTTAGAATATGTGCATAATGGTAACATTTTTTTAATTAATTAATTTATCTAACAAAAACTCTTCACTTAGTCTACTGGCTTTTTCTGGATACAAATAACAAAAATGTTTTTAAAACATTTATGTTGAAAAAATCACTTGAATAGTTGTAATTGTCAATTATTGGTTGAAAACTTAAGCGTAATTCATATTATGTACATTTTCTATTATTTCAATATAATTATAAGGACCTGTTTCATTTGACGAGGGAGCATGTTCAACTAATTTAATTTGCGTATCTGTATAAACCTGTGCTATTTTTATTCATTCCACGATAGCAGCAAAAATATTTAATTTCAAGCTATTATTAAGAGTTAATTTAAAAAATATGTTTTCAGTATAAAGGTATTTTAAAAGAAAACTACAATAGTGTGGATATCGTAGAAGTAGAAATGATGGACGATGACCTCGGGATTCGCCAACTCGGAAGCACGGTGCTAAGACTGAGGGAACTCATGGTCGGTGATTCTGAAGGATCCATGCTGAACGTTTCCGTGAGATTCCATTACGACAAAATGAAGAGAGTGGCCCGCGAGAAGCAGGACTACTATTTTGCACCGTTGCCCAAGACACCGTTTTCACTGGGGATTGTTTTGCCCCATGCATATGGTAACACTTGGATAAAGGTCGGAGATGAGGTGAAAAGGAATCAGCATCTTGGCTTGAAGATTGAAGATTTTTTCAAGGGAGATAATTGGAAGGTTCATCCCAAATGGTACATTAAATTTGTTCACATAATTTATAATTTTAAGTTAGTTTAAAATTAAATTTAATATTAAACGCAAGAGCCGAGCTTTTAACCAAGCGGTGAATGCCGTTGGCTTCGATTGAGCTGCTTACGAGTTCTAATTTCAGTACGGACTGAGGCTTCGAATTCCGGGATTCGAGGTACCTAAATCCCGAGATCTCAACCAATTCAACGATCTCGTAATCTCGGGATTTACTGTAACATGTAAAATAATCAAATTTAAAATCCTAATACTTCTAGATTTACTCACTTATTATATATTAAAAATGCAACAGTCGTTGACAGAAGTAGGAGTTATAATACAAAAGAAAATATACATATATACACTAGTATTAAAAAAGGTTTGAACAAAACAAAAATTACGGTCAATTGGGATCGAAATACTGAGCGAGTAAATCAGAATCTTAAACAAAATATAACCTTAATATCAAAACTGTTTTCTCTGATCAGGAAAAATATATGATATTTTTATTCTAAGCTTCTATGTTATTCCAGCCAATAATGCACATATATGAATTAAATTAAATAAACATTGTTTTATCAGCTTCTGTGGTCAAGAAAAAATAGGTTTACCGCAGCGTGGTTCAGGTGGGTCAGGGTTCAAGTCCCAGCAAGCTCAACATCAAATTTAGATTTTTCAAATTTCAATATAAAGTCATGGGTGTTTGTGATATCCCTTCTCCTCGAATTGATCGCGAGTGACATTAAAAAAATAGCTACCTATAATTTAATTTTATAAGTGATTGAAAATAATAACATTTCGCGTTGGTTGTTACTTTTAATGCCGGATATTTATTCTGACAAAATTATTGGATATATATTGAAAAAAAAATCATAAATGTTGGGTTATGTAAAAAAAATGTTAGGGGATGCTTCAGGCAGCAGAAGTAGCTGATGATTGATTTATACATCGTGACTATCTGACGAATATGATACAGGAATAAAAACATATTTTTTTATTCGTAGGGTTTACTGCAAGTACCACTATTTGGAGGGTCATGAGTTCGGTACCCCAGAAGACGAGCTGCTGCACTTTTTGCGTAAAATGGAGGACCCTGAATGGAAGTGGTCGCAGCAATATGAGGAAGCTGAAAACGACGATGATGTGGATGACAGCGAGCCCCAGGGTAAGCATTAACAAAAATATTATTTTAAGCATTTAAAAGTTTTAAGCAATTCCGTCACTTTCTTCCTTGTCAAGAGGTGAGGTTATTTGAACTTTTTCAGTTGATTATTTGAGAAATTGTTTTTAAGGAATGCGTTTAAGGGTTGTGTCACGGTTGCATACATCTGATAAAAAGTTATAATATTTTACGAAAAAAATAATTTGAAAGAACTTTTATATTATCAAAATCAAGCTGATGATTCGAATCTAGGATTAAGCCGCGGAAGCTTCGAGTTTTGGCTATTAGACCACTGTGTTGATGATAGACTATTGTGATTTCTGAACAAATTTACTTTTAATAAAATACTTGTTTTGAAAAAAAAATGTAGCATTTGTATATTTATAATTTTACAGCTTTTTTTATTTATGTGTTTTCATAACAAATGAATTCAAAAACGGTGAACGGATTAAACCGGACAGGAAAAAAACGTACACGGAAAAAATCTTTTTTTTTCAACACAAAAAATGTTTAAAGTTAGATTTTTAATTTTAAATGACGTTAAGTAATAATTGTCACATAATCTGATCTACGTCTGACGACGAAAGATTCATTTGTTACGTTTTATAAGTTGAGTAATTGATTAAAAGATAAGAAGTTTTTTAAATGTGAATACTTATTTTCCTATAAACGGTTTTTTCTGTGCCCATTTTTATACAAGTACGGATTTGTCCGTGTACGCTTTTTTCCCGTGTCCGCCCTTGCCCGTGCACGATTATTTCCAATTGTATCCTGTCCGGTTTCGTCCGTGTTCGATTTCTTTTCATCCACTTTTAATACTAGAACCTCGAAAACATAGCCCAAATATTTTCTCGGTAGATATTATATATTCATAAAACAATGTATAGAAAAAAAATTAGCAATAATTCATCAATATCGTTTTGATCGCATACTAAGTTCTTCCAGGAAAACGAGCAATTATCTACGAACCTATAAATAGTAGAATATAAAAACAAAATTGCATCAATTTTTTTTATCTCGACAGTAAATTGTGGCCGCAAGACACTAGGTGACGACGCATACTATTGCAACAAAGAACTCGTGCAGCTGCTTGTATTTGATGCCAAGGTTTCTGATCCGTCTTATAATACTTGGACATTCAAGGATGATGATGAAGAGCGCCTTTTTGTCAAGTACAATGCTTCGCTGAGGTTTTTAGCCACGATGAGTGGACTGACACGCTGGCAGTTCGTGTTTGGAGAGGATGTCAACAACACCGATTCGTACGTTTTGTATATTTATATTTTTTTCTCCCTTGAAGTACATGTTTAAAAAAATCTACAGTTATGCTGATATATTATTACAAGAAAAACTTTATTGACAATCACGAGTTAACGTTTTACAGATAAAAGCTCTCTATTTTCTATTTTAGTTCCAACTTGTATACAAGAGGATACTCAAAAAGCTCTTATATAATTCTGTGCACCCTCCATTTTAATCATACTTCTGATTTCTTTTTGCTTTCAATTTTAAAAGAATAATCAAGTTAGTGAAGGGTTGCACGAAAATTCAATTTGAATTTGAACACCGACATATCCGTGTCTCCTTCTTCTTCTATTATAGTATATAACTAGTGTCATCCAAGTTACCATCACAATATCGGTAATTGTCAGTGTAACATGGATGTGAAATAAACAACAGTAAAAACGCGTGTCTGTCGGAATCTGTGGTTGAGTGATCAACGCCGATGACTTCAGTTGCCAAGGCTCAAGAGTTCAAGTCCCAGTACGAACGGCTCTGTGAATTGATTCGTCAATCTATTTATGAATTTATGTTTGGATGGTTCTGTTGAATTTCCTTTCACCTATTCGATCATAAAAAGCTAGGCGTCGCGAAAGCGTTTGGCTTACCACTAGTCATGTCCTAACCTTATGCCCGTACTCTAACCGAAAAGTGAAAGTTTGAGCAACTAAGTTATCGTAGAAAAATCGAGATAAACTCCTTAAGGAGACCAAATCAATGGCTTAGTTTAGTGCTTTAACTAGTAATTGATAGTTTTGAGATATGTCTGACCAAATTGTTGACAATCTAAGCCGAGTTGTAAAAAAGTGATAATTATTATTATTTGGCTCATCTTTTTAGTGAATCATTAAGTCAATTTAATTCAAATTTATTGAAACGTTCATAAAACCATAAGATGATGTTTCGAGTTATATAGAACTAAAAGAAGATTATTTATATTTCTTTATTTCCATATGCAAACACTTGTATCCCGATAGAAAACTAGTAATGTTTACTAGTAGCACTTTTGTGGAGCTAGGTAATACAACTTAAAACATCAATTTTTGACATATCCATTCTATGTGTCAAAATTTATATGGAACTGGACCATCGATATGACGTATATTAGAAGCGGACATTGTTTAATAAAACTTCGTTTGTAATACGTTTTCACAGAGAATTTGGAGACTTTCACACTGAAGCCATAGACGAGTCATGGTACAAAAGCGCTGTTATGCAGCATCAGGTAGAACCGGATTCATTCGTCTTCTCGGTCGAGTACAAGGCCGGTGCAAAAAATCCAGCCGAAGTTGTGGTGACGGCCAGTTACGCCGTATTTCCCAAGGATGGAGGTCTCCAAGCCCCGGCGGCTGTTCTTGGATACCAGATATCGCATCATCTGATGTTAGAGAACTTCATGGAAATTACTTCTCATACTAAGGAGGTAAAAAAATTGCATGGTAGTCATATAGCTATGTTGTACCTAGGGATTCTGTGTCGAGATTTCTTGATTATTAATTTCCGGGAAATCGAAATTTTTTGTCACTTAGACATTTAAACAAAACAAACCGGAGATTTGCTAAATTTATAATACAATGCGTATTAAGTAGATTTTATTCATTGAGGGTTATAATTAATACAAATAAACCAAAACCAACAAAACATTTAAAAACTGATCATTGTTTACGATTCAGATGATCATCATAACATACACTCTCAACTTAATAGTAAAGGAAAATAGTACGTGTATTGCATTGTTAAATATCGCACTAATTGTACTTAGTTATATTTTAAGATATTTTTGTACTCCGTATTGAATTTTATATCATTTTATTTTTACGTATAATTTACCGATCTATAAAAATTGAGTAATAATATAGTAAATATATCACATAATTATGACTAAAATCGTACTTTTTTAGAAATCTAGCGTGCGTATGTCGCTATCACCCTAAGTAGGGATTCTGAAGTCTCGGGTTTTTAGTCCCGGGACTCGAGACTTTTATTTCCCCTTCAATAAAATTATAATTTTACTAAATTTAAATATTTGTATGTATGTATTTATGTATGCATTACATACACTCGGCGCCTTTTGAAAGTACGCACTAGTAAAAATCGCGTTTTTTTAATACAATGTTTAATAATTAATATTTTTCTTATGTGCAATGCTTACGGCTAATTTTTACTAAGAAGGGATGGTAACGGTACATGTAATGAAAAAATATCAAACCCCCTTTTTGGGGGTTTCTTAACCACAAGAATTGTTTTTTTCAAAATTAAAATTTACATGTTATTAGCACATTTTAAATCACAGTCACTATTCCCGGGACATTTTCCAAAAATGTCCCGGGACTCAAGACAGCAAAAAACGCCAATTACTACAGAAAGGTTAAGAGCTCCTACTCTAGTACAAAATAGCTATAGGCTAGTCGTTTGATTTATCAATATTTTTGATGATATTATGATCTTAATACGTGATTATATCCCACGTAATAGTGCGACGGTTGTATGAAGGCGTGCAATTCGGACGAGCAAGACTGTTACGTCTTGGACAGCTCTGGTTATATCATTCTATCTGAGAATCACAATGACACCGGAAAATTCTTTGGAGAAATTGAAGGACCTGTCATGGAGCAAATGGTTATTCATGACATTTACCAAAAAGTCACCATCTTTGATCTACAGGGGGTCTGCTTTAAGCAAGTCATTCAAAGCAGCGATGCCAGCATTTTATTTACGGTAAATAAAATGAATTTATCTATTTCACTATTGTTTCAAATTATTCTGAAATCAAAGCATCTGTTTTTTTAAACTTATTGTACCTTATATACAAGTAATACGAAATTTATAGATAAGTAAATTGATATTAATGTTTTCTTTTCAGCCATTCAAATTATTTGGATTGGGATTACGTTGGATGGTGGGTCAAATCGCTTGGCTCTTGATTCGTAGCGGTCTCCCTTTCATATGGGACTCACCGTTAGTTCACTCTCTTTCTATCGATGACAATGGTAAGTTTTATAAGAGTAATCTTAGCGATCACTTTGACAATTATACATTTCATATATTGTTATCATCTAATAATACAAAAATCTTTGCCATGCCATTGTATTTTGTTGCAACTTATAAGTATTATCTTCTCACCAATATTTCTCAACATTAAAAAATCGTGTTTATAATGACTACTTGTTGACTTCCAGATTACTACGATGATTATGACGAAGACATAGAAGGTATGGAAGGCGGATTTTCTATTCCAAAACCAACAGCACCGCCTCGACGCATGCGCAAAGGATTCGATATAGAAGAAGAGGAGTTCTTCAGCAAGCCCAAAGAGATTATTTGGGTTACTGATAACTATCCTTGCGACAGGCGAGGGGATCTTTTCGTGCTTCAACAGCAGATGCTTATTAATGGTGATGATTTCTACAAGAGTGATGCGATGAACTGTTCGAGGTATATAAATCTTATTTTTATAAAGTAAAAAAAACTAGCAAAGTGAATTGTTGTCCATCCGCCAAGAAATCAAAATAGTCGATTGAAGTTTAGCCAAAAGTACAGTAAAATGTAAATGCTTTTGTTGATGTCTTTTTTTTCATTTAATGTTGATCTTTTAACGACTATGATCATTTTTCTCTAATCAACTTTAATTCAAAAAAGAAAAATATTTATTAACAAAAATATGAAATCTTTTTGATCTAATGAATACAACTAATGAATCCAACACTAGGCATTACTCATTTTTATGAAGATGTTCTTTTGACTAAATATCAATAAATATGTGAAATGGATTGAGAAACATATGGTTTTAAAATATATTTTGAATTGTTTTGAAAAACCAGCATAACAAGCGAAAGTACATTTTTTGAGCAATAAACTTAAAATTTAAAATTTATTTGATTCAATTTTTTTCTGTTTTGATGTTTTTATCCAACCGACTTTTATTTGAAATATTATTTGAATTAATTTTATTTTTTCAGGCCTTTCTTCGTGAAAAGAATCCCGCACAGCAATCTTGTGATGGTTGTAGTAAATACAATGTATCCATCTTGTTCAAAACGTCTCCATGCTGGGGCACGTCCTGTGGTATATGAACCAGGTGCAACTACTCCACCTTGCCACAAATTAGATCTAGCTGGTCTTCCACGAAGACGTCTTGAAGGATGTTATACGGATCATCCTCTTGTGAGTAAATCATATTTTTAAAAAAATTCTGAAACTGCTTACTCCAAAACATTATACATATTATATTTTTTAAATTAATATCATTTTAACTTTCATCCAACAGGAACATGAAGTAGAAGCTTGCGGACGATCTGGTACTCTTCAGCTTTCGATTCTGGTTCTGGCGTTGTGTTGGTTATTCTTGTCAGCAAAAAAGCTGATTGTGTGATGTGAAAAACTAATAATTCCAATCGTGGATAAAAATGTGGCGATTAAAAACGTACAGAAACCTGAATAAAAGGAGAAAAAAATGATGATTGATATCGAAATGGATCCGTTATTATTATTTATATAAGTCGTCAAGGTTAAAATAAACAATGTTTTTGTTAGATTGACAGTTCTAAAATCAAAATTCCAGATAAATTATAGTAACATTACAAACTTCTTATACAAAAAAGGAGTGTTCGTAAATGTAACTGTTCATAAAATGAATTCAATTTTTAGATATAGTCGTATTATTCGATATTTCGTATATTATTATAGTATGTATAATATTGGTTTCAAAATTAAAACAAAATTCTATAAAGCACACATATATTTAACCACATTCTAATTGCTTAGTATTGTAAAGATAAACAACGCATAGAAGATTTCTGAAGCTCTTGCAACAGCTTAATATTTTGTATATAATACTTTTATATTTTGTTTTGAAAACAAGTATGATGTATGTCTATTGTCTACTAATTAAAGTTCAATTGAAGACTTTAGCGGTCGGATGGATAAAGGCTGCTAAACTTCACCCGATAAAGATGCTTACTGATAACTAAACCAACGTTGAGCCATTATAATTTTTGTTTGAATGCTATTAATTGTGAAATTCTACTCAAACAGTGCATTGTTTAATTGAATGGATCTATAACGAGTGACAGTGAAAATATAATACAATCAGTGGCGGATTACCATATAATTAAACGAGGGGCGCGCATGGGGCCTCCGAATCTTAGGGGTCTCAAAAATGGCTTATGTTATATAATTCATATACTTTTTGTTCAGATTTTTATGTGCTTATTATTTTTAATGTTTTTTTTTGTTTTTATATAGAAATTTGCGCCTATATTATGTTATCCGAAAAACAGGGCCTCCAAATTTTATTGCGCCTGGGGCCTCTCATGTGCTAAATTTGCCACCAAATACAATATGTGAACGAGTAATGCTATGGGCACAAATAAATTTAGAAACAGTTATCAATAAGTAACTAATCTGATTTTGTAATTGTTAATCAAAATATTGGCTTATTAAATAATTGAGCATCTAAATCAGTGGAGGGGAATCTGCGGCCTCTTGGCTACTTTGATACGGCCTTTTGACTTAATCAAAATATTCACTTCGTTCCAAAAATTATACGCAAGCGTTTAGAAAAAGAGCAAAATCAACCCATTATATGTTCGACAGTGAGGTGAAAAAAAGGGGGTGGGGATGTCAACATTTTCTTTACTGCGGCCTTATGTTGAATCAGATAAATGAATGTGGCATTTAGAAATGAAAAGGTTGTCCACCCCTAATCTAAATACTTAAAAATGCTAAGTAGAAAAACTAATATGTATAACGAGAAATGAATGAGCTGTAAATTATAATACAAATATTTGCGAACATGTTTTTTTTTGAGAATAACAAATAGTTTTGCTGTTAGCTAAGCAAAAAATAAAAGCATTTATATAGTTAGGTATTGCATACAGTTAATTAGTAACATTCAATAATAATGTCATTTTGCTACAAAATCTCGTTTTTTCATTTCACTGCACTTTACTTCCAAATCAATCAAGGCTTTTATAAAATCATATTTTTTACAGCACGAAGCATTTAATTTAAAACAAATGAATTATATGTAAGTTATACTATATAAGTATAATATTATTATTGTATACCTACTTATACATAATTGTAAAACTATATTAATAAGAAATAATTATAATTTTTCTTTTTGTTAAAAAATAATAAAACTATATACCAACGTATCCATATTACGATAATTGAAATGTTTATAAACTGTTATTAAAAATTGAACAAAACTTTTCGTCTTTTATTTAAAAATAAACATTAATATTGCTCTTATTTGACATTATTATCTATAAAACACTATAATAATACATTATAGATTATAAAGCTTCTGATATATTCGGTAGTATGGCTACGTAAATAAAATTTGTATTTTGACTGCTAGTTCTTGCGATTGTCACCAGTTTTAAGTTCACTCCGTTTATGTCGTAGCAATAACAACAGTTTTGTCTAATTAAATAACGATTGATAATTGTGTTTTCTTTCGATTTCTTCAAGATGTTGATTGAGTGTATGATCTTATTAAAATATAATATAGTATTATGCAACTTTGCCGCATAAACGATAATGCGAACGTTATCGTTTGAATACGATCGATTGGTTGTCTCCAGAGCTAAACGTTGGGTCGCTGGCTCTCAAACATTTTCGCGTAGACACTGATTACATTTCGTCATACGCAAGAGAGTAGTTTAGAACGATCAAATATTAATATAAAAAGTAATAAAAAGGCAGGACGACCTGTTATTAATGCCGATTTTAGTCATATAAACCAATTAGTTACTTTTGATAAAAAAAACTGTCTTTTGTGTCTTTTCTCAACGAAAACTTTGAACTGAGAGACTCAATTTACAATTGAAGTCACTGTATCTGTCAGAATTATATAAACTACGTATTTACGTGATGTTACGCAAATTTGCCGAGAGCTGCTGCTGCAGATAATTCGCATAAAAACACGCATTCTACGAACATACACAAAATATTAAAAGGAATTTTAGTTACATAAAACTAAATTTATATTATCAAGTGTTTATGTGACATGATATTAATTTACATTGCGTTACGGCAGCCATAGCCAGTGGCAGACTTGCCATATTGCCAAGTTGCCCAATGGCAAGTGGGCCTCGCTATATTTTAGAAAATATGGGCTCTTAGTAAAAGAAAATAATAACTGTTGCATTTTACGTGTGTATAAATAAATATACTCGTTAAAGCACTTTGGTTATTCCACCAATACAAATAAATGTTTTTTCTTACTATATACACAAATCACTAATTCCTGCTATTACAACCCAACGATAGGCTTACTTTTTTATAATGGTCAAAAGTAATTAACATTTGCGCGGGCCCATTTCCAACTTCAAGATTAATCTATAATACATGGAACAACTGCTGAAATAAAAAAAAATAAAAAAAAAATTTTTGTTAACTCTTTAAGACATCTCTATAGAAAGGTGAATTTAATAAAAAAAATGTTAGGATGATTAATCATCAACCACCAATTTAAATTTACTATTTCATACTCAATAACATTTGGTTATACATATAAAGTATAATAAGATTGAAATACATCATTTAAAACAGTTTTCGAACATTAAATCTATTCTTAATCTAGACACATTCATTTTTAATCCCCTCCACGAAAGGGTCTTATTTATTTTTGCCTTGGGTGGCCCGGCCCTCCTTTGACTTCTGGGAACCAATGTTTTTAGAGCCAGTCCGCCACTGGTCGTAGCCGCATAGGTATTACGTGTACTATATTTTGGGCTGCTACCATAAAGCATTTGCGGTGTGCAGTAAAAACAATTACCAGATAGAAATAGAATGTTTGTATTTCGACTCAAAAATAGTAGGACAGTCATGAAAACGTTGTTACAAAAATATTTCTTAAGTAAATCGATAATAAAACCCCATTTTTCAAAATTAAGCCTTAAATAATACAAGAATGGTTAATTTTGCAATCCGCAACAGTTTAGTAAATATTTTGGTTCAAATTAGTGAAATTTAATTATTTTTTCGAAGAAAAGTATTCCAGATATGATATGTGTTATTATAATCAATATTGAAATTTTACAGATTGTCTCAAAAATACTTTTGATTTTTTTTCAAAACAGTATTCAATTTGCTGTTAACCGCTTCAGTACCGTAAGGCCACTGGTGGCCACTACATACGAACGGCGTGAATACCGTAAGGCCACTGAAGACCACGAATATAACTTGAAAATATTAAACAATAAATATCATTTTAAAAATAAACTTTTAATATTCGTAAATTCAGTCCAATTTTTTAAAACTATTCAAAAATTATTAAAAACATGCGGTAGGTATGTGAGTGAATGTTTTTGTAGCTTAAAACATCACGGTACTGAAAAGGTTAATATGAGTTTAATCTGAACCCAGAGCAGTCTATTGATATTGAGTAAATCTAATAAGAGTGCAAAGTGTTAAATCTATAAATATACAATACGATGTTTTCGATTAATATTTTTACAAAAGCAGCAGTGCTGTATATCTCATACCAGTTTTGTTACCTCAATATCTCTTGGTAGTGAAATAAATATGTTATAAAACTTGCGAATTTCATATTCTTCTATAAACAGCGGTGGGCCGCCAATATTTTAACTAGGGGCTCGGTAAATCTTATCCATTTATTTGTATCCATTTTCGCTCCCAATGTGGAGCATATGGCCTCCTAATGAAGGTATCTCAACAAAAGTTTTTTTTCTACGAGAACTGTTTGTTAATTAGTCGCTCAACCTTTCTTTCCCAAAGAGAGTAGTAGGGATAGAATGATAAGGCCAAGACAGGACTAGTGATTAACTCGAACCCATGAGGTCCGGCACGGAAGCCCACAACGCTGAATGAAAAAAAAATTGGCTACTAAGTCTTGTTTCATAATAAAATTTAACCATCTACAGAGATTGCATTTATGTGCTGATTTGATCTAAGACGAAGGTTTTTCTAATCTTAACAAGGGGCTCGCCGGCCGCGCTGAAATTTAACAAGGGGCTCGCGCGAGCCTCTCCTAGCCCCCTCCAACCCACCCCTGTCTATAAATGTAATGTATTCGAGTAAGCTTATTCTTATATGATACTATTATAGCTGGTGGAGTTATCTTATATCAATTTAACTTTTTATCGTGTGAAGAGGATCCTTCCCTAAAAAGGTTGAACGTCTTTCTGGAGGGTGATTGATACAAAGGACGCATGCGTCAATACAGGTCATGCGCAGTTCGAATACTTGCGCAGAAGTATTTGATAGTGGTTGTTCTCGTCCTGGCGAGCGATATTGTTTTGTCGTCTATTGTCATTTAGAATAGGAAATATTGCTTCAATGCCTAGACCCGTAAATAAAACGCGTTGATACACAAATTATGGTGTTTTAGAGAAGTGAATATGGAATGGCGATTATGTAGTGTATTGTTTTCGCTGACATTAGTCACGATTCTTCCCGCCCTCGTTAACCCGACGTACAACCAGGAGGAGACCATCAAGTTTGGCCTGTGAGTAGAAATTCACACTCACCTATTGACCTATAGATTAAGCCAAGGGATAATTGTGAACTTGCCCTTTCAGAAAATTCCGTCAACAATTCGCTTTTTTACCCTTGAGTAAAATTGAATGCTTAAATTTAGGAACATCAAATTGGTAAAAAGAAAACCGACAGAAAAGCTGTCACAGAAAGTTTTCACTGAAATGACGTGGATACATCACTGTTAATTATAAAATAATAATACTAATAGTTATCTCATATTTACTTTAAAATTACAAACTAAATTACTAGCGACGAATTTCTTGATATACAACAAAATATATTCCCGATTAAATTTTAAAATATTAAAAAAATATGTATTATAAATCATGGTAGCAAAAAAAAAAATCACACTTTAAATGAAAGCACAGGTGATTTTTCATTATTAAACTCTGGCAAAAGAAAATTTACATATATAAATTATATATAAAAAACATATTACCTATATATAAAAATTATAATAAAAATATTTTTAAAAATAAGCTTTTATTTAAATGTACTAAAAAGATAAAAATAATTCCGATATCTATTCCCTCAAAATTATTCCCTCATCTGAGCAGCATCCTGACCACATGACACTCTTCAGCACAGTAAGTCGGATCGTTGACTCTCCAGAGAATTGGGAAACAAACCATCTCTCACATTCTATTATGGTTAGTAGTCGACGGTAGATTAGAGTTATTAATTTCGGAATAATTGTCTCATATTTCTAAAAGTAAAAGCGCGCGGCGAAAATATTTATATAAAACTTAATGTACAATATAATATCAAGTAAATTTAAGGCGGGCGAAAATATTTATCGAAATTTTATTTAGCTAAAATATTTATCTTAGTTAAGCTTATAAAAACTTAGTTATAACATCTGAATAAATGAAAATTTTAAGTCTTAAAGTTCCGATATATTGATTTATTTTGTTGCAATGGAAAAGAATTTAAAAAAATCATACAACCGAAAAACTTCTTTCGGCATATTATTGAAATGCAAACGAATCTAACGATAATCTTATTAGATCGACGGCTATGAGAAATATTTTAATTTTTTTGAAAAAAGGTATATTAAATGAAATGTAGGTATTTCGAATAATAACTATATAAGCGAAAATACGGTGATAGGTAATTTTACTGTCAGAGATGAATAAATTAATTTAACCTTAGATTTTACTGGAAGATTATAATCAATTGCATATAAATTGGAAACAAATTTATTTCAATCCTAATGAATTAGCGCAAACTTTATTACACCAATAATTATTTCAAAATAGCTTATTTATGTTAACAATGAGAAAAACCTGGTGATATCGTTTTTAATATTAAAAAAAATTGCATTTTTTTTGTTTCAAAAATTAGTTTAAAATAGTAACTGAAAAAATAAATATTCAACAAAAAATATTACTAAAATAAAAAATATTATATTCTAGTAACTATAATTAGGGCCTCCAGTCCCGGGATCCCGTCCACTTTTGTGATCCCAAAATCACGGGATTGTGACATTACTAATTCCGGGATTGAGAAAAAGTTTTGCGAGGGCTTAAAAAAAATATGGTCCCAAATTTTGGTTTATTTTGGGAATTTCATAAATTCCTGGTCTTTTTAAATTGCAAATCTTGGAAGAGCTAAAAAATTCAAAATTCTGGGAAAAGCAAAAAAAATCCTTGGATTGAAAAAATTGTCAAATTGTCTCGGGTTCACAAATAGGGTCCGGGACTGGATGTTCTACCTATAAGGCTAGGTCATAAATTTCGTGCTGTTGTTGAAATAAAGTTTGACACTATAATTAATTGAAAATATGTATATTAAAAAATCAGTCTTGTGGTAAAATACAAACAAATACTATTCTACCTATAAGGCAGTGCGTCCCAAATTAGGGCCGCCGCAGAACATCTTTTGTATAGAGGGGGGCTGCGGATTTTTTTTTTCAGATTTAGGGGGCTGTGGTATGATTTTTTTTGGGAAGCACTGCTATAAGTAACTAGATAGAGAAAATGTATAGTCAATGAGAGTGTGTGCGTGTGCATTTTACTGTGCCTTCGACTGCAGACAGATAATCAGACAAAAAATATAATACATACCTATGTGGTTCTGATCCAAGACCTACTGGCTTGTAGAAGCATTACATACATTTAAATATACAGTATGGAATGTCTTTTGTTATTATGATTTGGAAAAAAAGAGTATTGAGAAAGTTATTTTGGAACAATTGGCAGGGTTCACTCGTGGGCGGAAAAACTTGGAGCTGATTTATGGCATTTTGGAGAATACATCGCCAGGAGGAAGGAAGTCCAGGATGTGAGTATTTATTTGTGTTATTGCAATAAATTCCCTACAATTGTGATTTTTTACGAAAAACGTGTACAACTAAATAAGATTTAAAAATAGTTTGTGAAAATTCGAAAGTTATTTGTGACTTGGAATAGAATATACTTATATATTTTTTTAGAATTGTGCTTTTTTCATCTTATGGTTTGTGTGGTTTCGATTATAGTGCTCATAACTTACCATTATAGTTTACATAAAAATGAATTGTATTTCATTTAATAAAATAGCGACGTCATACAAAGACAAATAGACCATAACTTATAAAAGTAGTAGTCATTGTTTTAGTGCACTTTAGCACTCATATCAGCCAACTCTAACCTAAGTGCTCCTAAAACACTCTAGGTAATTATTTAAAAGCACTTAATGGTTCTGTTTCCAGGAAAGGGCTATAGATCCATATTGGGTAATGTACTCTGCGATGATAGATTCGGTAGTTATTTCCGAGCTATGTTCTTCATCCTACCTACTCTCTGAAAAACATAAATTGAGCGACAAAAATTACAATCATTTTTCATTAAAATAATTCTTGTTGACAACTCCCCGTAAAAGAAGAGACAATTTAAAAAGATGCTCTTAAAAATATGTTATATTTTCTTTTATTATTTCCAGAGCTTCAAAACAGCTCAGATAGAGGTACGAGATGGCAAAAAACTGGTGGAACAGATGGCGTCAGACATTCACAACATGATGCAGTTGAAAGTGAGCGCAGTGGAGAGAATAATGGATGCAGCAGAAAACATGGCCGTCAGCCAGCAGTTTGAGATTGTCTCGGAAAAGTTTGACTACTACAACAGTAAGCTAATTGAAAATCCATGGCCGGCTGGCAAACCTAGAACCACTCCTGTGCCCGAAATTCTCGGAGAGAATGACCCGAAGCCGCCCATCATTAGAGAGGTTGAGCTGACTCCGAACCCTCGTTTTCGGAATATTCCTGTCAACACCAGCTTTAGCAGTGTGCATATTCCTACTAATGTTTATGATTGGTGTAAGTACAATATTGGCTCAATAAAAATTTAGATATAGAAAAGATAAAATAAATCTAAATAAGAAAAAATATAATAAAAATAATAAAACATTTTTAGTACTTTTTCCACATAAAATTTATTGGATCAGAACCGGTTTCGCTAATGGTGAGCATTGTCAACTGATAAGATACTGATAATACTTTTGTACAAATATCACTGTTTCATTATATTTCTATCAGTTGACAATGCTCACCATGAGCGAAACCGATCCTGATCCAATAAATTTTATGTGGAAAAAGTACTAAAAATGTTTTATTATTTTTATTATAATGCCATTCCACCAAGTATTGACAGTAAACACCTTAAAAGTGAAGGAAGATATTCGGCAGTATGGCATCACCACAACTTATACAACAATATTGAAAGAGATGTTTATGTTACGCCTTGAATAACCCTAATATAATTCAGTTATTCATTATGTTTACATCTTGAAACTAATGAGATGCTGAAACGACCATAACATAAAATAAATATCTTTTCAACTATCTTCTTCAGAGTTAATGTGCTCAGACATCCATTACACATGCACTCAGCACATGCCGAATTGAATCTTGAACACTGAACAGAAATGACATTAGTATATTTAGTATATAACTTGTGTGTCTTTGGTATTTTTATGATTAGATATCACATGTTAAATTCCAATAGATTGGTCAAAAAGTGTCATGTCAAAAAAAGTCTATCATATTATATTGAACCAGTTTGATCCTTAACTAACATTGCAAATGTAAAACTATGTATCTGCTTTAGGGGAGAGCCTGATATGATAAGAGAGAGGATATAGAAAGGTACAATGTTTTAACGATACAAATCTGAATTTTTATGGTTTGTTTCAATCACTATTTGGTTTCAGCTCCGGAAGTAATAAAAGCCATCAAATGGTCAGAGAATTTAGATTCCATATTTTTGAATAACTACCGTGGAGATCCATCATTATCATGGCAGTATTTTGGCAGTTCAACGGGATTCATGAGACATTTTCCAGGTTTGTGTTAATTCACAATATATATGAATTGTATTCTTTTATATCCTAATATTACTGCTGAATTATTGCAGGGGCCGCCAAACCCCGGTTCTTGGGGTATGTGTGTGCTACCCTCTTTTCCAAATTCATAATTTTTACAAAACCTTTTCCAAAATTCGCAATTTTTATTTATACAATTGACGTTATCACCAAATTATTCATGTGTAATGCTTCTGCAAACTCATAAAAAAAATCATAAATTGCATCATATTATGTTACTTTTAATACATAATTCAGTGTCAGGGAATTTATTATCAACCTGTCAGGTTTATATTCGATTTGCAAATTGATTCTATACAGAAACTATTCAAGTATTGATAGTGTACTTTCATCAAGTAAGCAAATGAATGCTAGTAAGAGATGAGTGTAACTAGACATCATCACAAAAAAAGAATGATTGTTACATCACTTTATGTCTCGCTTTTTGGAGAGTGTATACTATCGGTGACTCAAGAAAGAGAGCCGTTGAAGTACTTGAGAAAAGTGTTGATAAATAAAACTAAGAAAGGAAACCTTAAAAGGGATACCCAAAGTTTGAGAAGCCAAATAATCAATTTACAGAAACTGTCCAAAAGAAGGGCAAGGCCATTGTTCACATAAGTTTTATGGAATATGTGTAAATTGAGTGTAATCATATTCTGTAAAAATTATAAACATCTATAATTTCAACAATAAAAGATACATATGTTAAAAAATAAAACACCTTTTTAGTACTAAGACCACATTTTTAAATTAAGTTCAGGATCGGTTTTGGTCATTTCAAGTATTATCAACTGATCAGTTAACAAATAAACCTATATTTCATTTTGAATAAAACATTAATTTGATAATATTTCAACACGCAAGACTTAATGCTTTTAGCGACAACTACTAAAACAATTAATCGAGGAGTTGCATCTGTCAAATGTAAGCTGAAGAGTGTCATGAAAATTGTTTTTCACCAGTAACACTGGAAGTAAATACAATATGCAAGTGTTTTGAAAGCAATTTGTGAGAATATGTGGAAAGTTATTATGAAATATAAGAAAACAGCAGTCTCAAAAAAGAATTGATAATTTCCAATTAATGACCAAGTCATGAGAGGTAAAGTGGTGTGACAGCATTACTTGTATCACGGGGCGATTTGTATTAGCCGATCTATAGAAGTACTGATTGGATTTTTGGACAGTGGCATAATTTTCCTATTACCTACTTATCAAAAGGCTTTTCTTAATATATTTTTTTCCTACAGCGATGAACTGGAAAGAAGATCCTGTAGATCTTTTCGACTGCCGCACGCGTTCCTGGTATATTGAAGCAGCCACTAGTCCCAAGGATATGGTGGTACTGGTAGACGGGTCAGGTTCTATGACTGGGCAAAGAAGAGACATCGCTCGCCATGTCGTTTCCAATATTCTTGACACTCTCGGAAACAATGATTTTGTCAACATCTTTACTTTTAATGATACTGTCACAGAGGTTGTGCCATGTTTTACTGACACCCTTGTCCAGGTTAGTAAACTTTATATTTTTTTTGTCTGTTACAATGTGAATAATCAGATTTATCTCAACAGAAGTTGTTTCATATTATGAACTGTTTGTTATGCACTCGCTCAACCTCTCTATTTTGTTAAGAGTGAGGATAGGAGGATGCGGCTAGGAAAGGAAATCTAATCTAAAAGCTAATCACTTTACTATGCTCTGTGTTAAGGATCAGATTAATGGGAGGAAAACACACAACATACTTCCATGCCTTTAAACACAAATTGTTCATAATGGTATTGGAGTATGTGAATAGCGTAACCAAAGCCATCAATATTGAACTCTCCGCTACAGGCCTGGCACACGAAGACTTTATTTAAATTTCTATATATGCTAATAGAATGATTATCCTATTGATTCGCCGTCTAGAAATAATAACAGTCAGGAAACTGAAAGTCCGCACTTAGTTTCAGTAGAAAAATAAAACTAAAGGCGTAAAAAACTACAAACAAATAAATTATACTTATATACTATTATACTATTTATATACTATTTACAATCTTGGTGAAATCATATTTTTCAGGCTAATTTGGCTAACGTCAGAGAACTTAAACTCGGCATGGAATCTATTGATACTATCGGAATAGCAAACTTCTCCGCTGCGTTGACACGAGCTTTTCAACTATTAGAATCGTATAGAGATGAGCGGGAAGGAGCCCGTTGTAATCAAGCCATTATGCTGGTCTCCGATGGCGTTCCATACAATTTCAAAGAGATATTTGAAGTGTACAATTGGCAAGAGAGGCCTTTTATGCCTGTCAGGGTGTTCACATACCTTATCGGAAGAGAAGTAAGTGTCACAGCATCACTTTTCCATTCCATTTAAGCACATTCAAATCAATTTATAATAATACACTTGTGGTCTTAAAAAAACGCTCTTCTCTGAGGATTGCATCCATGCACTGTCATTGCACTCAATGTACTCACTGGCGTCCCTTTTTTTGAGCATAACAGCAGTATATTTTGGCTTCTGAAGAAGAGAAAAACAAATCACCTCCTGTTGCGATTTATATTTAGCTCTGAAGGATTTGTTGCAATGCTAGAGAATTGGTATAATTTTAATAAATATCTTACAGTCCCAATATATTTTAAAGCTAAAGTTATTAGAGGTCACTTTGAATATGCTTCCCACCTTCTTGCCAACCACTGACATATGCTGTCGTCAGGTGTTATTCTTGTTTTCTCTTACATTTAAACACAAAATTAAAGCCTCCTCCCTTATTGACAAGCATAGAATTTTGGGAATTGAATCTCATTCATTAAATATTGTTCCACACTATATTCAGTGGCGTAGCAAGGCCCCGGGCGGCACATTTTCAAAAATAAATACAATGTTTTTCGAGAAATTATATTTATAAATAAAAAAAATAAGTCACCTGTAGTAAAAACTCTTAGTTCATAGATAAAAAATAGAAGAACTGATTTAAAAACAAAATTAGAGGAAATATTGGGGGCGGCAAATTAAAAGACCGCCCCGGGCAGCAGGATCCCTTCCTACACCACTGCTTATATTACTTGCTTTCTACGGATAGCCACAATACACTAGTGTAATTAAATATTTCCATTTTCAGGCAGCGGACGTAAGAGAGATAAAATGGATGGCGTGCGCAAACAGAGGCTACTATGTTCAACTTAGTACATTAGCTGAAGTTCGTGAACAAGTTTTGCAATACATTCCTGTCATGGCTCGTCCATTAGTGCTTTGGGGTGACAGACACCCTGTTATTTGGACTCCTGTATATGCTGATGTTACGGTAATAATAATTGAAAAAATCTCACATCTTTAATTTAATAAAATAATTAAGCAATGATTAAAGAATTTTAAAAATTACCATTCCTTGCAAAATGAGTTAGCTCTTTAGTTTTCAATGATATTATGAAGCGTAAAAATTTCATGTTTTGAAAAATAGGATCCAAAGATGACAGATTGGTTGTGGGAAGTTAAAGAGTCAGAGGAGCAGCGAGATCGCGTAATGGCTCATCGTAAAAACAGTGCCGTCTTTAAGTCTAAACATGAGCAGGATAGACGTTTTTGTATTAGGCAAAAACAGGTGAGTATTCTATTAATTATAATATAGGATGTCATTCACCCCCAGCATGTTTTGCGTCCACGTTCAGGCGGGTGAAATATAAAATGGTTTTTGACAAGCAAAAGTAGGATGAAATTTCAATAATAATAATATGTATCAGCAGCAGAGCACTACTCCGGCTCCCCTCCTTCTCCACGTAAAGCCCTATTGCTTTTTGAAGTTATCTTTATGGGAGATAGTCAACAGAGGGGTATTCTAAAGTAGATGAAATTTCACATATTTTTTTAGAAAGAAGATCAACACGGTGGAGACTTACAACCTTACCAACTAATGACTTCTATTTCTATGCCAGTGTTTGATCTGAGGGTGAATGCGGTAAGTTTATTGACAGTTTAATTTATTATTGTAAGATATATGGGAAAACTATTTACCTATTTCATAAAATAATCATTACACTGAAGCACTCCCACATATTTAAAGAAGCTAAATTTTAAAATATCTTTTTTTGTTAAATATTTATTTGAACACAGTGTTATTACAATAATATAGAAAAACTGTTCCATCTTTTGTCATAGAGATTAAAAGTGGTGTAAAAGTTATTAAAAAAGGCAATAAGGAATTATTTAAGTACATACAAAGACATTTAGGGTTTATATTTTCAATTTGACAAAACCTTGACTACTTTTTTACAACTTAAGTATTCAGTTAATGAAAAATCTATAAATAAATATTATTATTGCCTATAATAGCAACTCTGATAATATTTATAGTTATTAATTTTACTATTTAATACTGACATAATGTACATACTATTGATATAATTACTTTTCACTTGACACTAAATCAATATTTCCAAACACTCCGAGAAACACATCTCAGTCTTCAATGCAAAATGTGGTTATACCTAGTGATTTGAATTGTAATTAACACTGAACATTTGTTTGAATTACTTGTGCGTCAAATTATTAATAATCATACATATTTTAATGTGTCGGACAAAAAAATATGAAATATATTCGACATACCAGTAATTCACACAAGATGAAACAACTAGAGAATTTTCTCTGTGATTACCGTTAATATGTTTATACTATACTAATTTTAATGAAATATTTTGGTACTTTTTCTTTAGAACTTCACAGAGAATATACTGATTAACGAAGCATACTGGGTTAAAATAGTAACAGAGGTATATCATCGAACAGTAACTCATTCCGTTGATTGAAGTTGATATTTTTTTCATTTTTGATATATAATTGTTTTTGAACCCCTCTAGCAGTGTGCATAATGTCCCGCTAGATTCAGCCCGACTTTTGGGAGCCATAGGAACGTAATTCATTTTGTAGCGGCAGTTATAGAAGTCGTGGCAGTCTCCTAGATAATATATTTAACAGAAAATTTGAAATGCATATCGTCTGTATAACATCGGATTCAATCTCACGAGCAACTTTTCACCTCTGACCGTTTCAATATATTGTCTGTCAGATTTGATTGTCTGCGGGAGTCGATTCTTGTGTTCTACTGTCGTAATTATTGGTGATTTTATGTAAAGTTCGACATAATTACTATTATTGCTTGTAGTTTGTAGTGGATAGTAATAATTAGTTGGCCACGGCGAAGGGTGATGTATTTTGTAGACCGCTAGGGTATTTTTGATTTCAGGAACAGGGATTACTAATCATATAAGAGTTTTAAATATAACTGAAGATGGGAATGTCAGACAATTGCTTCGTCAATAGTAAATCTTAACCCATCTAAAATGTTCAATATGTAACTAAAAATTGTTTGATAATTAAACACTCAATGCAGTGGAACCCCGATTTTACGTTTTTCAAGGGACTGAAAAAAACTCAACGAAAAATGCGGGAAAGCTAAAAATAAAAATAAAAAATCTCACTCATTTTTTAAAAAAGTGTTTATGCTCAGTTGCTTCTTTGCAGTTTGACAATTCAATTTTAGCAAAAGCACGCCGTAAATATGTCATGGTTCGTATTCTTCAACGATCTCATGTAATCTCACTATCCATGCTGCGTTCGTGTCATGGTCTACAGCAGCGCTCTCGCCCGCTAGTTTTTTTTTATATACAAGACCATGCCAATCTTTAAACCTTTGATCCATCCGTTCGATGCAGAGAAATCTGAAATACATTTTTTTTCGGCTATTTGCAAAGCTTTTTCTCTGAGTATGGTTCCACCAATAGGTATATTTTCAGCTCGCGCTTGCTGGTACCACGCGTGAAGACTCCTCAAGCTCATTTAAAGTAGACTTCTTAGCGGACTTTCTTTTCTTCGCTGATTTGCCGGACTTTTCGATTGATTTGCCCTTTGCATTTGAAGTCGCTCTTCCTAGCAACAATCGAGTTCAGAGCTGATGGTGTTGAAGTCCTAGACGTTTTGCTATGTCAACTTGTTTTTCTCTTGGATTGTTTTCAACGTCTAGAATTATTTCGAGTTTCTCCGCGAGAGTTCTAGTTTTTTTCACAGGGCGCATTTTAATCTGAATTAGAACACTTTACGGTACTAGATTCAAGGAAAAACTATAGGCATTAGAGGTGTTGAAATTCAACGAGACAAATGAATAATGTCTAAGTGAGTCATCACCGAAAGCATTATGAGAAATCATAAAAAACAATTCTACGGCGCCTGCACACTATTGCAGTCGCTTTTTTTTAAAAAAAAAATGTATGAGTAGATCGTGTTTCTGAGCGAAATGACAAATTTATATTTAAAAAAAATGTTCAATCAGGATAATGTTTGTGAAGGAACCATAATATTTAGACGATAAATCGAGGAAATCGTATAATCGGGGAACGATTAATGCGGGATTATTTAACATTGTTCTTATGGGTGTTTGGGACTGTAACAAATGAACGAACCATGCGGGAAAACGAACAATGCGAGAACGGTAGATCAGGGTTCCACTGTATAATTATAAAAAGGGATAATAAATTGTCAATAATGAACCTGCTGGATTAATTTCGGAACCAGTTAAAAATGTTACAATTTCAATTGAATTTTTATGATAAAAATCCTTTTTTTTTTTTTTGAATTTGAATAAACGAAAATCATGGATATGCCATTATTTATTATGTCGTTCTGTTTAAGTTATATTTAAATCTCACGTAGATAATGTTAATTTATAATCTAGCTGAATAAGACAGACTATTATTGAGTAATTGCCATTGTACATAGTTACATTCCAGTGGGACACGTTTCATAGTTATTTTAGTGTTTAATATCCATTAATTTTCAGATGACTAGATAGTGTAATGAACTTATGTACAGACGTTGAAGATTCCGTTTGAAATATTTTTGTAAATACTTTTATGAATGATGGATGACCAATGCAACAGTATTTCACGAAGGTGTGACAAAAACCATTGCGCATACGCAATACCTGAAATTAAATACTGTTCTTTATTTTTAATTATTATTAATTTGCCGTGTATGAAAGAATGTTCATCTGTATGACTACAAAAGTAATCTTTATTTAACGATTAAAAATAATGAGAGTTGTTTAGTTTATAAATTGTTACTGTGGAGAAAATTTTACATACACAGATGTGTAATTCGTTTTTATACTGCAGCATGAAACATCAATAATTTAAGCTAACTCCTCTGCTAGCACAGAAAGAAGGGGGTCCAGTTTTTACTACATTTTCTGTAACAGAGTCTGTTGAAAATATTGAACACAATTCCTTAAAAGAGTAATTTTTCTTATTACTAACATATCCAAATTCAAAATTAGTACCCAACTATAGCTTACTGTGATTGCTACGCTATAAAATTTAATTTGTTGTCAAAAACCTTTATTTGTAAAATTTTCTTCACTTTGTTTTTTACTGATGATCTATTATTTATTGTAATTAAACATATATTTTTTATGATGATATTCTATCTCATTTTGTCAGTGAACCTTTTACTAGTGTTGTAGCCGAAGATACAAATAATATATTTTTAGAATTAGTATTTAAGTATATTTACTGTAATAAAGGTTCGTTATTATTTATCATTTAGAAATATTTTTTACGAAATGTTTATCATATAATTTTAATTATAATATTCATTCTCAAAAAAATCGAGGAATTTTAAAAAGTAAAGTAAATTTTCAAATAATTAACTTATATATTTAAACTATTTTACTATTGCCAAATTTCATTTCGTCGTTCATTTTCTACAAGCTCCACTATGTCAGTTTTGAGTTTTTGGATGTAATGAATTCAGAATTTCAATACACACATATTCCTTTAAAATTTCATGCTTTATTTAACCTTATACAAAAATATTGGCAAAAAAATAATATGGTCATGTGCTGTATAGCATGAATGGCAGGATTTCATGGATGGAAATGTTTCTGCTTCCTTCCTTATTAACGTCGTCAAATATATTGAGGACAAAACCATTCCAGTGGTGTTTTATAGCGATAGGGGTCACGGTAGAATAAAGTACATTTATGTGTCTCCTGAAAACTTGAACTTTTTGAGATACGAGATTGTAGAAAATTACCGACGACTTGTCTGTCATCATATATGGATTTTGTGACAAATTTTAAATTGTTAGTTTATGCATATTGATCATAAAGTTTTGAATTTATTCATATAAAATAAAGTATCAGTAGAATGAAAACATATGAAAAATTTATAAATAAACATATATTAATTGAGTATTATTTTAAAGCATCGTTTGTATTTTTGCAGTCACGCATTGCCAATTTGCTTGGAGTTGCTGGCATTGACGTCCCCATTAAAGATATAGAAGCTCTTATGATGCCCCATCAGGTATGAACATATTCAGTATCCGAAAAATTTTATACACCTTACTACAAAGCTGTATAGACAATAATGGATTCCGAAATTGGTCAAAGGATTACTATATATTTATATATTATACTATAAAGCAGTAGCTATATTGTATCATCTCAAGATTTCGGATAACGACTAACAATCCAGTTTGGGCTAGTTTTATTTGAACATTTTTATACGGCCTGGACGAAGTCTTGTTTTGCTAATAGATATTTGGGAAAATCTTCTAACCACCCAATATTCGGAGTGGATAGGTAAATAGATTGCAATTGTTTGTATGTATAAGTATATTATGTTATCATATTCACTTTTCACTATATTCTCTGTCTTCCCTGAGACCAATACCGACCTCTTAATTTTTTTTTATTTCATCTGGTCTCTCCAATCATTTACGGCAATATTTCATGTGCTATGTGCATCAACATGAATTTAAAAAAAATGTTCATCTTTCATGTGATGTATACTGCCCAGTACTATTAGTCTTTTAAAACCCTCCATAAAAAATGTGTTTTTATTTTATTTAGTATCTACAAATCACTTGGTGCTAAAATAGATTCATGAAAACAGCGGAATATTGCAAATTTGAATATATTGTATAATGTTTATTTATTCAACAAACCCCCAGTAAAATACAGTCTCTGAATTTTTAGTATTGCAGTAGAGCCCTTAATGTTTTTCCGTTAATACACAAGAAGTCTGGTTGCATACATAAAAACAAATATTTTATAATTGATTTCACGGTTTTTTTCAATATGATTAATGCTTTTCTCTGACACGATCTTAGTTCAGGATATGAACATGACAAAATGGCAATTTCAGTCTTGAGATACGGTTGTAAAATTACATATTGGATATTGTTATAAATCTCTGTGTATGATTAGTTATTAAAGATTTTAATGTACCGAAAATGATTTTTCATTGTTCGCAGTTGGGAGTTAACGGTTATGCTTTTATAGTCACCAACAATGGGTACATCTTAATCCATCCGGACCTCCGACCAGTGGTATGTATGGAAAAATATATATATCTAATTTGTTAAAGGAAAATACATACAATGTTTCATAATACTTATTGAAACATTTTCTTTAGTTCCAAGGTATTCTCAAGCCAAGTTACAACAGTGTGGATATGGTAGAAGTGGAATTGCTGGACGATGAAAGAGCTCCGAGAGATTTCGATCCAGACCTTATTCAGGTAAGAAAGTTCGACATAATATCTGTAATGTTATAACAAATTACATGGTTTTTAACAATATTATCTCCAAATGTGGAATATATCATATACTGGTAATGAAACGTGAATGAATTGTCAAAAGTTGTTCTGCAAGTACTGGCTAGAATTCATTATAAGAAAGCTGAAGCTAGTACTGAATCAGTAGTCAGTTAATTACTTTTACTACGCTCTGTATTTTGGATCGGATGGGAATTAGACATCACAGACATCTGCGCCGTTGAAAGATCCATGAATTTATTAATAAAATGATTTATGAAAGTGTCAACACTGGGGCTTGAACCTAGTGACACGGCAACTAAAGAGGATAACGTTGACCACTCGGCTACTAGTCCAGTGATTAAAACTACTTGCATGTTATATGTATAAATAATTGCAGCCAATCATTCTATGAGCAGATTCAATATTCTTTATTTTTGGTTACATTTGCAATTCGGGTACTTATTGAATGTAAACTTACATTCATAAAAGTAATTAATGCCGTATTGGTAAATTTAATGATTTTACATTGTTGACTTCAGCTACAGTTCTTATAGATTCAAATCCCAGTACGGATAGTTTCATAAATCTATTTTTCAATCTATTCGTGGATTTTTGCTTGAAGTCATAGATGCCTGAAATTCCTTCTTGCCCTACTTATCCTAAAAACAGGGTGTAGCAAGAGTGATTAATTTATCACTAATCTTGTCCTAGTCTTACCCGTCTAACCCTAAACAAGCAGCTCTCGTAGAAGAGAAAAAATTGTTAAGATAAGCTCCATTAAGAGTTTATATGCTCCTATTAGGAGCAAACATGGATTTAAAAAACAATGTGTTATTTCATGAAGTAATGTTATATATTTCCAGTTCCGCAGTGAGGTCATTAATCAAAAAAATGGCAGCAGATGGTTCCAAGTGAAATATCACTTTGATGATATGGTATGACATATTTATTTTCTCAATACCCATAAACCGAGGAATTCCCATCTACTAAATAATTTATTTATTTATAAAATAGATCATTTAATTTTTAACAATAATCATAGTCAGTTTTGCATATATGTACATCTACAGAAATACCATATAATAATTGTTGCAAAACTACTGAAGTATTAATTAATGTGAATTTTTGTGAATTTTTCACTTTTTTAAATGTTTACACACTGTTGTTAGCTATTGTGTCCATTTCACTTTTATGCAACAATATTAATGATTTATATTTTTTTTAATATATATAGAAACGTGTGTCTCGAATAAGGCGTCAGTATTTCTGGACCGGTATAGCTGGATCACCATTCTCCCTTGTGGTTGCTTTGCCTGAGCCATATGGCTTACAACGGTTATCTTTACGCCCTGAAGATGATATTCACCGCAATCATCTAAAAGGAAGCAATGCATCACACTTCTTTAAGGGATCAAGATGGCGTATTCATCCTGATTGGTAATATACTGCAAGAGCAGCGGCTTTCTTTCTATTGAATCATATTTTCCATACTTGATTGCTTGATTTTGTTCTTGATTCTTGATTCTTGATTCTTGATTCTTGACTTGATAACCCACAATGAGTCTTAGCTTCCTCCAGGAATTTTATTTATACCTCTCAATCTTTTAATCCTGCATCAATTTTGTCCACCTTGTTGCCTGGTGGGCATGGAATTCCTGTTAAGCCTCGGAATATAAATATTTTGACTTTTGACCATTGCGTCTGCTATCACTGACGTGCTTTGGCGGTTAGACGTGATCCATTCAGAAAACATCTTAGTTCGAAAACATGCGTTATTTATTGGCTCTCTGTTTTCTTTCATAGATCCTATATTCACTATATAGTATTGTTTTCTCAAATACGTTGATTGCATGTCCAATAAAGGTTTTTAGAACTGGCAATGATATCAATATTTCAGTCAATCTAAAAAATCTCCTGTTCTCCTTCTGTTCATTTGTTTGTCTGTTCTATTGCTGTCTTTAACCATTTAGATTATGTATCTGCATTCATTTTGCTGTATTTTTCATAATTACCCAGAGAACTTTCAGTTATAGCAGTGTCTGCCAAACTGTGTGCCGCAAGAAGTCTCAGGTGTGCTGCGAAGTTAGAAGCCTCAAAACTGTTTATTTTAAATTAAGCCTATTCATTTTAATTTTCATGTCGCGTTCGTTCATAGTAGTAGATGCGACACAAGGATATAGTGCCGATGGTATATACGCTGCATAGTCTTCTTTTCCATCACTTGATTATCAAATGTACCAGTGGGTCATCAACCATTTGTAAGATTTGATGGTACACATCTGACACTAACAGAAGAGGAAATTTTAATACATCTAAAAAACGGCTTTGTGCAAAATGCCTCAGTTTTTGAGCTAGAGTTGTCAGCATTTTTGACATCTCTATGAAGTCAATATCTTCGATTGGCTACAATTTTGTTCGCTGGTTTTTCAGCGAACGTGGAAATAAAATTAAAAAAAAACGAGAGCATTTACAGATGATAGATGATGGTGTTTGTTTACCTAATTTAGATTCGAATTTTGACAGAATTATTCCTTAAATCAATTGCATCCTTCTCACTTATACAATTATTACCACTTATGGACATATATGTTGACAGAATATTTTTGAAAATGTGACGTACACCATGATTTTCTATATTCATATCAATAAGGTACATTTCCTTTTTTAATGGATTTTTATTTGCTGTGGAACAAATCCAATTCACCAGTGTGCCGTGAAGTAAAAAAGTTTGGCAGACACTGTGTTATAGAATAATTCTATATTCTATAATATCAATTTAATATATAAGAATACATAATGTGTTGATATTTGATAAAAAATAATTTTCGCGGATAGGTTGTACTGTCGTCATCATGCGAGAACGTTTAATTCTCCGGAGGAAGAGTTACTTTACTTTTTGGAACGTATGAGACAACCAGGATGGAAATGGCCACTCAAGCCTCGACCACCAGAGCACATGCATTGTAAGTATGAAAATTTCAAAATGTCTCGCTAGATAAAAAAAAGCTGTATCTTGAAACAGTATAGATTTTTTTTTGTATAGGAAAAAGATAAAAAAATGTGTATATTGTTGTACGAAAGTTTGAACATTTTTTTAATTTCTAATATTTTTTCTCTTCAAGTGTAAATATCATTCAGTGATGGTCATATACTCCGCATAGGGAGTGAATATGGTCAAAGAAGTATTGAGTCATTAAATTAAAATTTATTTCACATGTAACAGAGAAGTAACTTATCTCTCCTATGAACAAATTATTATCAATTAAATTGTTGTTATTTTTTAGAAAAGTAAATATTTAAAAGATTTTTAATAGTTTCTGGCATGTATTGAGTAAAAGTAAAAGTTAAGTAAAATACCCATTGGGTACAAATTTGCTGTTCAGATAATTTTCGATGTTTAAATATCTTCAATTAATTATTATTGTGACTTAATGTTAGAAGATTTTTTTAGTTGTGGTTAGTATTATAAAATTTCTATTTACAATCATTACATATTCATTTTTCATTGCATAGTTTCATTCATTATATCAAATCAAAATCGAAGATCGACAAAATAATTTTACGTGCAAATCTGATTCAATAAAATTTATTGAAGATATGCATCTATTAATAAATAATTTTGATCATTAAATACAATCGTAGACTGACAGTAATAGTCTGCATCGTATCCGTGATGTTTTGTTCTCCATTTTATAACGTCTATTATTTCACAGCGAACACGAGCACTGGCAAGTCAGAATCTAAAATGGACAAGGATTCATACTTCTGTGAGTAGGCGACCAAAAAGAGTCGATGGTTTGCATAAAGTGAATGATTAGATGTCGTTTTTGTAAATAATTTTGTCGTTTGTAATTCACCTTTCAATAATTGCACATGTGTTTTCGTAATGTGGCACCAAACTTACTTTATCACATTTCACTTTTCTCTATATTCTTCAATTCATGCACATTGTACTGATAAATGGTATCGAAATACAACAATGACTACCATTTTGTTTGTGTAATATTAAGATAACGAATCGACTTATTTGGATTTTTTTTCCTCTTCATAGGACACAGAAATCAGTTAAATATTGAGTATGCGACATTAAAAAAATACGATCGATTGACAGGTAGCACCGTTGAAAAATCGAACAACCGAATACATAACCAATATTACATTTTTGCCAAGAAGCTGTCACCGAAATCAGTTAAAAATGTGTAATTGCGCTGACTATAATGATCGTGTAACTGTCAAGTCACCGTACAATTTATGAACCTACACTTAAAAGCACAATATTTTCAATAATACTTTCTCACTCGTAATGTAAGAAGTGTCTCAACTTATTTATAAGTATGCAGTTTAGTTGCATGATTTAGTAGTTGTGTGGTTTTTTCAGGTATTGATAAAATTGTTAGGATAACTTAAAGAGTGGTTTCCGAGAGAGCTACTTTTGAAGTATAAATTACTTGGTGAGCTATAAACGAAGAGTGCAATCAATAAATCTAATAATTAAATCATTATTTTTTAAAAAATTAACATATTCAACATAGCTTATCCCATCTATGTTACAGGTGGAAATTTTTTATTTATAATTCGTTTAATGTAAAACTAAAAATTGATTTGATGTTTTATATTTTATTTACTCACGCAAGTCGTTTAAAATACTGTTACGGGTCACCGACAGTTGATGAAAATTATACATGGCAGCGAGTAATTTATTTTTTGACATCAATGAAAAGTTTCAGTGTTTCCGAGTATTGATAAAACGATTGAAATCAATCATTCCACTACAGCACTTCCTACGGATATGCGTTGTGTTCAATGCTAGAGTGTATTTATCACAGGTTACTGTAACGTTAGCCATTGGATGGATATATATTTAGGCGTCTCATAGTTGCTTCTCACTTGTCACAACTTATGCGCATGTCATAGATTTCTATCTATATGTTTATTCAAAATCTCACAAAAAAGAGCAACATATGAATCAATTGTATGGGATCATATATTATATTATCTTTAGTAAAGGCATAGTAAGTGTGTACACTATATATTATACAAATTTATTTATAGATAATTTTTGTGTGTAAATTTTGTATAGATGACTAAAGACAGAAAGAATTAACCCTCCAAGGACGAGCGTGACCATATGGTCACAGTAAACACCGTTTTCTATTGATTTTTTGATATCTATACATCAAATTATGGGGCTGGTGGAGCCGAGCTCCAATTTCCCTTTCATCTGGTGTATTTTGATGTTGCTTTTCGTGCGTAGCGTCCTGGATCCCACTATTCATCCTTTTTCTACCTAAATATCGGTGCGTTCACTCAAATTTGGTTAAAAAGTATACAGACTTCAGTTAGTCATCAGCTGTAGGGACGGAAACGGTCACCAAAAGCACATGCGATTTTTTGAATTTCCGTTTATTTTTAATGGACTTTTTGAAACTGTTAGTTATTTTTTTATCAAAACATAAAATTATTTACAGTTCTTTTACAAATATATTTGTGTTAATTATACTGGTCTAAGGAGGTCAAATTGTAAATATTTAAAAAAAAATCAAGTTTAGATATATTTCAACCGAGAATGTTTGTGTGCCCATACGGTAACGTTCGTCATTACAACTATCCGTACATAATATTACACGGTAATATAAGGATGAGCATGACCATGACCATATAGTCTCATGCGGAGTTTCTATACAACGATTTTTGGGTTTTTTTTTTTTAATTTTCATTAGAAACAAAAGTTATCCGTGACTTTAATATGGCGTAAAAAATATTTTTTTATCGAAAAGAAGGTCTCGTCTCTGGAGGGTTAAAATACAATAAATTTTTGGATGAATTGAGTATTGTACGGCGGAAACTCAAATTATTTCAATTTAATATGTTCATAACTGCATATGCATGCTACAATGCACTTATAACATTTATTTTTCAGGTGAACTTTATATATAAACAAAAACAATTTTTCTATTAAGTGGAATGCGAAATATGAAAAGTTTTCTGTTCTGAAAGTGACAAAGTGTATTTTATTGAATGTCATTTTCTCTACCTATGAATATTAATACCTCTTTAATCATAGATGGATAAAAACAAAAAAAATGTGAAACCTGGACATTCATTCTCTTATTTATATTGTAATATTAACACGTGACCTAAATTTGATACTTACACACGCTAAACTTGTACACTGTAAAATACCATTTTTATTCATGTATAAGAAAGCATTCTGCAGTTTCACCTAGAAAATCAATAAACTACAATAACAGCTTAAAGTGTTATCATCGTATTGCATTTTAATTTGGTTTATTAATCGAATTGACATTTAAGGACTGCATTGTAATATAAAAAAAAGTTTTGAAGATAGTGCCACCAAGTGCCATCAACTTTTAAAATTTTTGAGGAATTACTTAATATAATACTTTGCTTCTTTTTACGTTCTAATTTATTGTTTGATGATTTTAAATTCAATGAAGAAATGTGTAATACAAAATTTTAACAGACTTTTTGACTTCGTTATTCTGCAAGTAACTATGTTTAAAAAATGAATTTCCACAAAACTACAGCCAGATCCATCGAAAATATCAATCTTTGAATCATAAATGTATAACCAATTTTTTACAATAAAGTCTCGAATTTTGGAAAAAAAACAGCAGAAGCAAAGTTGTACACCTAGTACTACACAGTTTTCTAATATTTTTTGCTACCACGTGTAATTAAATTATAATTGTCACTCACAGTGATGGTTTATTTGTGAAATTGACGTGCTGTGACGGCATAGATCATCTGGATTCAATAAATTTGAAAAAATATGTTCAGCGGAAACTCTGTATACGTCATTAATCCATTTCTGAGGGCGAAACGAATATGGAATTTGACGAATATATGAACAATTTTTCCCATATGAAATAATTGAAATTCAATCAAGCTGTTCCCATCCCTAAAAATGGTTGTTAAAACATTATATTTATTGTCCTAAATAGATATAAAGTTAGAAGCGGAAGAGGAGGAATGTTTATTTAGAAGAAGAGTTGCTATCAATTAAATGAAAACATCAAGTAATTTTAATTCTGATCATGGGGTCCGTTTTGCCGATGATCATTAGCACTTGATTTAACAAAGAACATGTCCAATTTTGTCTTCTTTTTAGAACCTTCCGAATTAGTCAATCACATTATCGTTGAATGTATTTATATTTTGATTGATTATAGCAAAATTTGGGGGCAACTTTTCGATTATATTTTGCACTTTGGCTCAGACAGCATTTCATTATGTAGACTACTTACTATACGAACGAATATAGAGGCTCTACTGTACAAAAAATGGAGGTGGCTATTTTAAATTCTACTAACTTTATAGCTATCGCTATGATCAATGCTGCATCATGACAAAGATACACCTAACTAACCGTGTTTCTATTCATACAATGGTATACATCTATGATGCAGTATTTACGTAACAGCTGATTAAAAGAGGAGAATTGTTAATTTTTTTCGCCCGTCAAATCTTGTTGTCTTATTGAAGTGAATATAAAGTTATTGTTATGTACAGGTGACCGAAGCTTAATGCAAGCTGTCGTGTTTGACGCGCGGGTGACTAATTGGTTCTCGCAGAATTTTACCAGCTCCAAAGATGATAAAGGGTAAGGATATTTATCTGCCTGCATATCAAATGTCTCATAAACAGATTGAAGTAATTAAACTATCAAGATCAGTAGAGAAAATCGCGCATTGTAATATATACATAGTTTTTGATAAAAGTATTTTTAAGTAAATCGACTTAGTTGAAAAATATACAGTAGTATTATTTTATAGTACACAACTGACAAAATTACTGGAGTATCCATCATTGATAAGAGTTGAAAATTTTTCCTAATTGTTACCATAATAATTGAATAGATGTAAAGTAAATTATTTTACAAAATAATCTATCAAGAAATTTGGAAGAAAAATAACTAAAAACAGAAAATTTCACAATCAAAAGTACAGATTTACATTTTACAGCGTTATTTGGTCTTTTGCGCTCTTGTGAACAATCAAGCCTATCTTTTGGATTTGTTATGTTTGACAACTTTAAGATAACTTTCCTTTTGACCGTTTCACATGTTCTTATAATTTACTCCATACTGTGGACCTGGAGCATCAGCCTCATTTAAAAATAAGGTTTTTGTCATAAATATAAACTCTAAATATCTTTATTTGCAATAAAAAAAAAACATTTAAACTGTGTAAAGAATACAAATAAATAATAATACTATTAAGTATCTATATTTATAATTAATGGTTCAATATGTATCGAGCGGTGTGGATATGAGCAAATTTAATGACTAGGCTTGGTTGTCAGTACAGGGTATGAAGTACTATAATTTTTAAAAATTTAATAGCAAACAAACTATTTTCACAAAAGGATTACTGCTTATAGTTGTATGAATGAATATTTATGCCATATTATACTTTGTTTGACCACAGTGAATAGAATAAAATATTTCTTATAAATTTACTTTTACTTGTTTTGACTTACATGTTTCTATGACAGTTAGGTTTAAAATGACTTTCAATTTCATTTTACCTATCACTTATTGTGTTGAAGTTATTTTTTTTATTAAATAAGAAGATAACTGTTCCCTTATATACAAGTGAAGAAGAGGGAGAATATAAAAAGTTTTACTAGATTTTTTATGACTAGTTTTTGAGGCATTGAGATTTATTTGTATGATTATTATTATATTACATTATTATATGTCAAATAGAAAAATAAAAAGTGGAACTAACGTTTCCATTTTACATACAAATGTTTTTGAGGAACAAATTTATTATGTAAATTGAGGGATGGGTGTTAATTTAAATATTTTGTGAAATGAATTTATGTTTTATTGAATTAGCCCAAACCCGATTACAATGCTGATGGTGTTGTTGCCAAGGTAAAGTATCACCGAAGATTACTCAATACTCTTTAAAACAACAAATTGAATCAAATCTACTCTGTAAGACAACCCCAGTGGTTATAATAATGATACACGTGTTAATTGTTATTTTAGAACATTTTAATAAATTTAATTGCTGAATTGCTGAATCACTCTATACATACATATAGAGGTGGATTATAATTCTCGGGAGCCCCCTACCCTACAATAGTTAGTTTACCAAGTGTATGGGAAAACGCAAAAGCATTAACCACTAGAACGCCAGCGTCTCATCGTTGAGTTGCGATGTTTTTTTGTTGAAAATAAAGATTTTTTTAATACGTAAAAAATATTGTTCTATTGTCATATATTTTTGAACCACATGTATAATAATATAAAGTTAAATTTAAAAAATATATTCATTATGTGTTGTGCCAGGAAAAACTTAAGACATCTTAAGACTATAAATTATGTAATTCAAACCACTTTCAATGCAATTCCTATCGTTCCTAAAATCGCTGGCAGTTAAGTGGTTAAAATTCTTTATCATTTAGGCAAAGCATCTAATAGTGTTTTTTTTAATACCCATCATTTTTCATCTATATCCTGTTTGTTAGTCTTCTTTAGATATATATTGATTGAGTGGCTTGTTAAGTATAAAATTCCCATGACATCCTTTCGATTGTTTTGTTTAAAAAAATCACCAAAAGACTTTTTAATTAAACGCATGTTTGTCATACCATTATTTTTTGAAGTGCCAAAACTGGCTTGAAAAATATAAAAAAGAAAATATACCAAACTAGGCAGGAGTTCTAAAATTAGGTATAAATGTTTTGATTTCTAAAAAAACTATTCAGGTTTTATTAGGGAAACAGCATGATTGACTAATTAATGATGATTTTACAACAAAGCTGAAAGAACTGATAAAAACATGAAGACTAGAAATATTTTTGTAATTTCTATCAATTGAACGATTTCTCGTAATCAATGAATAACATAATGCTAGAAATAAACTTATAATTGGAAACAGGGTTATTAACACATATTTTGCTGCCAGTTATTACATTATTACATTACACATTACACGATGTAAATCACAATACATAAAATAAACAAATGATGTTTGTAATTCAATTATTTTAACTAACTCATGGGCACTAACAATTTCAAATCGTCCATATGTAAAATGTTACCCGTGAAATGAAATTATCACTAACCATTTCCAGGTGATGTAACTTAAGAAGTATAAATTGTGTACATGTGATGGAAAGGATTAAAAAAACACTACATTTTCTTATCTAATAAAATTTTATTATAAATTTAAGTACATTAACTTAACCATAAAATTTAAATTCTTATTTTGTTTATACAATAAAAATAAAAAATTCTTATTGGAAATAAGGGTGTAATAAGTAAAAAATATATTTTATACTCAATGAAACAATGTATTGAAAACAAAAACTAAAAAAACGGAATGTTATCTATTTCGTATGCCTTTTTTAATCTGTGATAGTTTTACTTTATGATTTTTTATTATTTACATATTATGATTTTCTTCAATAATTAAAAATCATTATTTCCAGGGTGGAGAGTTATTTTTCAGGAATTTTTTATTAAATTTAAGCTAGCCAGCCGCAGTGTGGATTATTGATTATATATTGTAACGTTTTTGTTTGCTATCAATTCTTGGTGGAACTCCATAACAAAACTTAGAAAATGAAAGTATGTTTTATAAAATTGTATGAAACTTTTTTTAAATAAGAGTAATTATGTTTTAATTCACCTATTTAATTAAATTACAATTGTACGACGGGTGCTTTTAATGTGTCAAAGATAAAAGTAAGAAAATAAAATAATAATGTTCAGGAGCGGTTGAATTATTTGTATACATGAATAATTACTTGTGCTTTCATTTTCTATCACTCAATAAATACACAGTTTTTCTGACGAATGGAGATTTCTCTGATGAAATGTCATAGTGATGTGTTGTCAATGTTTTCTTGTTTATTTCATGAAGGAAAGAATTCATCCAACGGTTTGGAATAACGGTGGCATTTGTGGCAACTCACAGCGGCCTCACACGGTGGCAATCGTTTCCACAGCCATCTGAGACACCTGAAGTCAAAGAACGGTAACATAAATTGCATATAACATGTATCAAACAGTTTATTATGATACGGTAAAGGCTAAGGATATACAATGGCTTTCATCCACTTTAATGGCTCAAACAATAAGACACATTCTCTGGGTTATGGCAGAGACTTGACTGTCTTGTAAAACTACATGGTAGAGGTCTGCACGGGCCAAAATTTTACAAAACTACCCGGTCCGAGCCCGAAAAACTCACGCCCGAGCCGGGCCTGAAGCCCGAAACTCCTTATTTTAGCTCGCCGATGAATTTGAAATCCTCGATTTGCTATATTTTTTCCCAGATTATCTCCGAAAGTCCTTTTTTTTTTTAGCTCACCGAGGAATTTGAAATCCTCGATTTGCTATACTTTTCCCTAGATTATCTCCGAAAGTCCTTTTTTTTTTTAGCTCACCGAGGAATTTGAAATCCTCGATATGCTATACTTTTCCCTAGATTATCTCCGAAAGTCCTTTTTTATTTTTTTTAGCTCACCGAGGAATTTGAAATCCTCGATTTGCTATATTTTTCCCCAGATTATATCGAAAATTCCAAAGCCCGGCCCGGCCCGAGCCCGACTCTTAATTGCGCTTACCCACCCAAGTCCGCGGACCAGGCCCGGGCCCGTGCAGACCTCTACTACATGGGCAGCATCGCATGCCCAATGTCATATTAAATTAATGAGTGTTTATGTAGTATATCACTGGGTTTGCTGAGGGATTCAATCTATTGTGAAGAGTCATATTATCCTTTGCATACGAGCGGTACAGGAAGTTCATCATTTCCAGTGGAATACAAAATTAGATATAAATGTTGAACCTGTATAAATTTTATGTTAGTCGGTATAATAAAATATATATCAATAAATAATTAAGAAACCATTATAATTTTTATTTCAGACCCGAGTTTGGTGAAATATACCCACACGCCACTGATGAAGTATGGTACAGAAGAGCCGTAGAGCAGCACTATATGGAACAGCAGAGCTTTGTTTTCTCGGTTGACTTTGATGTCGGAGACGCTCTGCAAGGTACAAGTCCGGGAGAAAGTGCCGAACCCTCTGCCAGCGCTCTTTTGGGAAATGGAGCTCTTGTGACCGCCACGCACGCTGTATTTCACTCTGTCGACCAAAAATCTGCCCCGGCCGCTGTGGTTGGATTTCAGTTCCAGCATTCCAGTCTGCACGCCCTCTTCATCAATATTACATCATCGGTATGTGAAACGAGTGTTCTTCTTGTGAGTGTGAATTCTTAGAAATGTATTACAATAGACCAAGCACGAGCAAACCGAGACCCGCGTATTTTTCTGCGACCCGAATATTATATTTTTGGAAACGATTTACGTTTTTATCTTTTAACGCCTTTTTAAAAAAATATTGAAAATAAATATAGTGAACATTATTTTTGGATCAACCTATATATATGTGAACAAAAATTTTCGATCGTGAACCTCAATTTAAACTCTTTACGATCAAACATCACTGATGAACATTTACAAGCAGTTTTAAGAATCTCCACTACAAAATTAACACCTGAATTTAAAAAAAGACGTAAAACAGTTTTATTCCTCTCATTAGACTGTTTTTTTTTTCATGATAACAAATACTGTACATATAAAAAAGGTATTTTACTTGCCACCGCTCATTTTGAATTCCTGAATTTAGCCTTTCATCCTCAGCCCACACTCGGTCAATTGGAATTTACTGCTTATCAAAATATTACACATCCAGAAATTAATGGATTCTTATTTATTATTTTCTAAACAATTACAATTTTGATATTACATCATAAATTATTTATTATCATCATCATTAAAGGGTATATGAAGCTTTAAAGCTTCCATGATTGAATCGTGATAATTCAACGAAAATCGAAATAAAATCAAAGAAATGACAATTTAATAAAATAATGGTCTTATCAATTAGCTATGACTATGGTTGAAACATTTTTGTGTAAGTGAAAAGTATTTTTTCTTTACCTTCCATTCGAATCAAGTGACAATTAACACCTATACGTTTTTACGTTCACAATTTGTCAAATCTAGATACCTAGTTTGTTAATAAATGATATTATGCAAAAATAATAAATAGATGTTCTTCAAATTCATGAAATATTAATTGCAGTGCGGTGAGTCGGTAGCATGCTTGAAGACTTGCAAGTCAGGAGAATTAGACTGTTATGTTGTTGACAACAATGGTTTTGTTGTGGTGAGCGAGTCTCCCAAAGACACGGGACGATTCTTTGGTGAAGTGAGGCCTCCGATTATGAGGCAGCTGATCCAAGAGAAGGTTTACCGAAGAGTTCATCTCACCGACTATCAGGCTGTTTGCTTCCCTGACCGCAAGACTACTAATCCAGCTTCAAAATTACTCACGGTTAGTATTGTAAATTTCGCAATTAAATAACGACGCAACATTCTGTTCAGGTCACAGTCTGTATCAGGGATGGGCATTCTATTTTCCCACTTTACGATTGGTGTGGCGAATACAGTGTGCATTTCAATACACAAAAATTGAATTTGTTCACAATCAAAGCATTATTCAAAACATGCAAACCTCTTAAACAAAATATTTCAAATCTTTATTTGAGATATATTCATAGATTGAAATATTTTAAATCTGATTGATTCTGGTGTCTGGTATGTACAATTTTATTTTGTTGATATTAATTATTGAATTGTTTATCGGCTAATAAACTGTTATTTTTAAAAAAATAATTTTTGCTTGACAGATAAAAAATATTGTTTTCGCAAATACTGAAATGTTGACATCGCCTTTTGTTACTATAAACTTCATGTGAACTTTGACTACTCAGCTTAAAATTCCTTAAAAGTGGTGTATTCCAAAAATAATACTTTGACTTATTTATGATTTCAGCCATTCATTTATGTCAGTCACGTTTTGGGTTGGTTGGTGTCGTACCTGCTATGGGTGTGGCAGCACACATTTATTTTGGGATCCAGCGCTTACGGTTACTCATACCCCGATGAAGACGGTAAGATTCAAAAGCCGTAAAAAATTGCCTTCATTGTCTCCTTGTCTGATATGTATGCTGTTTGTGAATGGTTTGCCACATGTTTTCCCTTGTGTGATTTAAAAAAGTCATCTCATATAATTATTTAGAATTGAAACCAATACGCTTTTAATTCTTAAGATAACAACAATTCCTAAAACGGTTCTCAAGTAAATTTAAATTTAATTCAGATATTGTACATATGATGTTACAATTTAAATGACTTATTTGGCATAATCTGTTTTTTGTTATCTTAAAGTTTATTTTGATTCATAAGTTGTAATTGATTATTTAAAAATTTTCTCATTTAGTTTACGTACTTTCAAATCATACGATTCATGTGCACAGTCTTCATTTCGTAGACGGGAATAATTATTTAAAATATTTTATTTGTCTTGTAGAAAAAAAAAAAACAAAAAGAAATATGCTGTAATCCTGTAAAACGATTTACCATACGCATATAGTAGCTTAATGTCCTATGATTGTCGATTATTTTGTTTTTCCTCCCTCATAGAATGCATTTGTCGTATTACTGTTGTTAGATTAATTCTTTATCAGAGATCGAGTAGTAAATTCTAAAGGAGTTATTAGACTTTACATATTCTATCCCTGTAAAAACCCCATAAACAATTTGAAAACTATCTTTCGCCTACGTGTCGAGTTTTATTTTGTAGGTGGTTTTTAATAATTGGTCAATTTGATTGTTCAAAAACAATGTGACGATAATTGTTTATATAAATTATTCGTACGGATTTCATTTAAAAATATGTTTATGCATGTGGTTCTATTACACTTATTTACATAGAAATGATTTCCGTATTTATATAATTAGCTTCCCTAATGGAGTGTCATGGAAATCTGATTAGAAATCTCTTGTTGAATGTGCATTTATCAAACATGTAACTATATGATAAACATAGAAATGTCCCCTTATGAACGCAACCCCTGTTTCGATTTTCAGAAGTCGTTTCCCCGACTGGTAAGTTTACCAAGCGGCTTAAGTAGAGTGGTGTGTGGTGTGGTATTTCACTTTAAATAGTTTTTCATTTCTATTCTTGGATTTTATACATTCAACATTGTGTACATTGCTGGTTATCTGAGAATGCTTTATCATTTTATTATGATGCGAAAGGGCTGTTTCAAATTTTTACTAATGATTGCGACTGTTTTTGTTAAACCTTTTTTATATTCACCCGGATTCCTCACACACGAATGACGCTGAATGCCCGCAATTATGAACCATTTATAATGAAATAAATCATCAATTCAATTTTTAGTCGACTCTGAATGGATTAGTTTGCGCATCAATGTAATTCAAAATTGACAGAAATGCAACCTATTATTTCTAAAAAAATACTCTTTGTTTTAAAAGTATCTATAAATTTATTTAATATACTATTTAATGACAAGATAACAACTATTTCAAAACAAAATATTACAGTGTACATTGTTTCCCAAGGTTTGTTCCTTAAGACCGTATCTTAATTTTTAAAAGATTTCAAAGACCCTTACAATTATACTGATACCCGCAATGAATAAAGTGTAAATCAAATTTGAGTTATTTACAGTACAGCAAAACGAGGGCCTTAGAAATTCTTAATCAAAAATGAATAGTGTAGGATTCTTCTTAATTAATAGTTTCAACCGAAATTATTTATTAGTAAATAATATTAAAATTTGCACTCCTGCAAAATTATCAAAAGTGAGTTACTATTTTATTTGTTGTGGGTGTTTATATAAACGGACCAATATATATTTTTATTACTCACTTTATCATTTACATTTGAAATTTCATTTCAACACAATGGCTGAAGTAGTGGCGTGGCGCATTTATATTTGCACAATAGTTAAGTTAGTAATGGCTAGTGTAAGAATTGGTCAAAATAATAAAGACATGAAATAATTCTTTACCTTTCAGCTTTTAATTTAAACTATTTATAGATATACCGTTGGCTTCAAATTGAATATACACATTTATCCCTTTCTGTTTATTGTATTGAATATTAGTATGTTATAGAGTTCTTAGAGAATTGAAATATCTTTTGTAGGACAGTTGAAATATTTTGTCACACACTGATAGTCATAATTATTAGCATTCACCTGCCTTGTAAAATTTCATACAATGTTAGTTTCTGTACAAAGAATTTAGAATTCCTGTAGTAATACAATGTAATGTAAAAATAGCTTAGGTATGTACAACTTTACTGATAGTCTTAGTCTGAAAAAGACTCAATATACAATATGTACAGTTAAGTCTCTTTTTCATGAGGTGCATAAAATAAATGATTTTTTAAGGCTAATTCAAGACTTCTCCATTGTATGTAATGTGGCAAACTCAGGAGTTTCTCATTATGTATGCGTCCAATTACCAAAAGCATGTTGTTTATAATATACAAGTAGTGAAACGTGTAAGCAGACATTTTTACTTCACAAAAATGTTACTTTTTCATGAAATTAATAAAGACGATGTTTTTTAAAAATCTCGTAAACATTTTTGGGATTAATGTAACTCATTTCCTTGCTTTAATCTGATTGTAGAAGGTATGAACCTATCTTAAATTTTTATACATATTTGAATCTTTTTTTATTGTGGTTTTCTGTAGAACGTATCTACCGCTTCAAAATGAGTTTTCTGTATGTCACAAATTAGGTGATAAAACAGAGGAAATAAATGTTATATAAATAAAAAAACTTTGAAAAATATACTTATATAAGTGGAAAGTTTCACATGTGGTAAAATAGTAGGAAAATTAATTTGATTTTAAAAGAAAAACCAAACATTATGTATATAATATTTAATACTTACACGCTCTTTTTTATGATTTTCCTGATTTTTTTTACTAGAGTATGATGTATTTTTTTCCCTATTATCCATAAGTAGTTAGTTTAAAAAAAATGTGATTTTTTACTATTTGTAATTGTATGTTAGAAAGCTTGTAGTTTATGTAAAATTTGACACAATAAAATCTTTGTTTTGTGTGATACATAATATGTACTTGCTCAAAACTGGTCTACTCTGAAATAATTACTTTTTATTTCATTTCATATGAGGTGAAATAACTATTGTATATACAAATAGGTTGTTTTATTCTTATTATAAAATCGTTCCGAAAGAAGTTGCCATGGAAGTTATCATCGATATAATTTTCCAAGCCATAGGTTCTCACCCGCTCTTGAAAAAGAAAAGCTCAATCCAATCTAAAAAGCGCAATTTTATACCTATGTTTTTTTAAATATTTATTGATATGCAACTCGATTTTTTGTTACTTCAAAGTTGAGAGCTTAAAATAAAATTACTTGAATAAACAGTTGAGATTACAAAATAATATCTTTACATAGAAACGATTTTTTAATTAAAAGTAACAGCATTAGGAAGAAATAATTACTATTGTGTAAAGAGTGTTTTTGACAAGAATAAACAATTATTCATCATAACTATAAATGATATTAATTGATAAATCTGCAAACTGGCTTATTCTATAATCAGGGCATAGAAAGAACTTAACTGATGAACCATCAATTGACTGACACTCAAAAAGCAACGAAATCTATTTTTGTAAATAATTGTGCTTAAAAAGTTTCCCAAGCGAAGTAACCCACCCAGTTGAAAAAAAAACCAGTAAAATATTTCTTTTACTGACTGGAAAATAAAATAGTGACCATTGTATTATTTGGCAGATTCTTTTGCTACAAGACGCATAGTCTGAATAGAATATTTCTGATATAAACATCTATGATAATGTATTATTCAATACAATATATGTTGTACATAGTTCAGATTTTACTTACTAAAGCTGACATTTCACATTTACATTTATGTGAGGTCCTGAAAATAAATTATAACATTTCAGTATACCTATTGATTTTAAAATATTGTTCCATGTTGCAGCAGTATATCCAAGTTATGAGAGCGAAACAGAAGCATTAGATAAAGAAGATACATCGAAAATACCACCATTTAAAGCAAAAGAGAGAGAGTATGAAAATGTTGTCCGCATCAACCGCACTCGGCCCACACCCTGTGACCAAGAGGTATGCTATGCTATCTTAAATTTGAAATTTTTATTCGACAGATGACTGAGCACAGAAATTAGAACACACCAATAAATGAAACTGTTATACGATCCGCGAATAATTCATCAAAGAAAGAAGCAAAAAACCAATCTTGCCAACACGTAGAGCATTCCTACCATCACTTTTAGATGTATTTACTTACATCATGTTATGATGAAACATGTTATGATGAAAACTGTGTATTCTAGGTATGGCTTTACCAGTTACAGCAGTATCCAGATAAAGATCGAACCCCATATAAGAATCCTGCTAAAGGATGTGAAAGGTATAGTGATATTTTATTTTCAATTAAAAAAATCTGAATCATTATTATACATTATGTCGCCAAGTTTTTTAATGAAATATTAATGAAAAATATAACTAATTTTTAAGGGCTTATGTGGTACAAGCAGTGCCTGGAAGTAATCTAGTGCTAGTCGTGGTTGACGCTCTGTGTCCTCAAGACGAACTCGCTCCACCTCTTCGACCCGTAGCTGCCCCTGTTGAAAGTAATGCATCTCTTCCTTGCGAAAGAGCAATCAGACCTTTATTGCCTAGACGGAGACTGCAACCTTGCATTAGACATCATCCTAATGTAAGTATTATATATTTTAGTTGTCATTAGTTCCTTTGTGAAGTATGGTATGCCGATCGCAGTGACCTTAATTGCGATTTGGCGCTCGATTGTCGTAAAGAAGTTTTGCGTGTATTCATTTTTTTAATTATCAAATCAATTTTTTACCACAAGAATTCTGCAGTTCTAAGAGAAAATAAGTGCTAACCGTATTGTGAACTACGAAGAAGGATCTCCATGTTCACAATAGAGCACAATGGAGAAGTTTGAAAAACGATATATTTTTTTAAGAATTTAACCTATAAGATATTTCATTTCATTTTGACAAAATCCCACCGATTGTACATCAAAATAACTAATCTAGCAGTTATCATATTTAAAATGCATACCAATTAATGAACTTAAGAGAAATAAATGTGTTTGCTAGAGGTTTGCACGGGCCCGGGCCTGGCCCTCGGGCTCTAATCCAACCCGACCGGGTAAGCGCAATTGAGATTCGGGCTCGAGCCAGGCCCGGGTAAGGGATTTATTTCTTCAGAAAAATATTTCAGACTACGTTCGTATCATAAGTCAACCATGATGATTTTTATTATTACCAGTTCTATAGTGAATCGTAAATTGTTGTAAATTTGTAAACAGCAGGTTTTTTTGGGCTGAGGAATATAAATCTGGGCTTCGGGTAAGGTTCGGGTAAGAAGTGTGGTATTAGACTCGGACCCGGGCCCGGTCTGAGTTTTTCGGGCTCGGACCGGGTAATTTTGTAAAATTTCGGCCCGTGCAGACCTCTGGTGTGTGCACAAATTTGTTGAATATAAACTAAATACATGAGTAATATTTGGTTTCATGCTGATAATGTGAATTTGTCAATGTTTTAGGTAGTATTCATTTACTGCAAAAATATATTAAGCCATATATCACAATTTAGTCAATATCTTGTCGACAGGTTCTCAGTAAAAATTTATAATATTAAAGCTGGTTTTGCTGAACCGTGCATAATACTAAAAATCGAGACCTGACGAAAAGAGTAGAATACTTTCAAATATATATAAAGGCAGTTGGTAATCGATGTCACTGGAGTCTCTGTGAACAGGTAATTCAACATGATATTTATGAGTACAAAAAATACTTTTTTATTTTTACAGGAGAGCGAAATTGTTTTATGCGGACGTGCCAACCTTGTGACAATACCATGGGGAATTATTTCCATTTTACTTCCACTGATCTCAGTTTTCATCACTTCATTTATACAAACTGTAAGGTATTAGACACAGCCATCTCTGCAAAGGATGCCACAATTATAAACACAATAACCAATGTGTTACATTTAATTTTTGAATGAGCAAAACTGCATATAATTGTAACTCAAATACTTACATAGTGAAATTCAGTCGAGTATTACAAAATAAATAATTAATAAATAAACGAAGAGCCCTTGACCTTTTAGGAAATTGATAATTAAATGTTTTCATTAATTAAATATTATAAATAATTAATCTTTATCAAAAGAGTACTGGATTAAATGATAACATTTCACTAAATTAAGAACCTTAAAATTCCTTTTCATATTTAAAAAGAATATTTATAGAGTATTATATTACAAATTCTACAAATAGTTACAAATTTATTAGAGATTCGATTATTAATTTTATTTCAACTGTTATGCAATTTTTGTCAAAAACTAGAAAAGGACAACTTTGTGTGTCGGCTAAAAGACTTATCTCTGTTTCTTTTATAAAATAGTTTGTATTGTTTGCCATAGGTTAAAACAAAACGAATAATTGTTTATATACAAATATTCAAGTACATAAGATGTATTCAATTTTTTTATGCGTTATAAGTTCTGCATTGTTTCAAAAAAATTCTGAGCCGCCATTGAAAATCTTGTAAATCATTTTGAAACACACTTCAAAATAGATAATCATCAGAAATAGATAATTAAATAAATTGTATATAGGGGACAGTATGGTCGGTTATTCAACACATACCTACATTAAATTTGTATTATTCCTCATGTTCAGAAGGAAATTTTCTTTATAGGTATTTAAGATTGACCATATGGCTTTGAGCTGTAAGTGATATACGTTGCTGTAAATATTTTAACTTACTTATTACACTAATTAAATGCTTAGAAATTTTTAAAGAAAAATTTATGTAATCGCAATGAATGTGACCGATTCACAGTTTTATTGATCGTTACGAAACCATGTCAAACATTTGTCGGTTCCTTAAAGCTATAAAATATTTCGATAAGTAGTATAATATTTAAACTCTACTAAATATAGTTTTATGTGTTCAAAATATCATTCAAATCAGTACATTATATGAGCCCCTGAGAAGTTAAGTGAGCCAAGTAGTATTTTAGCAAATATTGAGTTTGATGCGTTATAATCTTCTACATGTCTCAATGTAGTGTAATAGTGAAGTAAGCTTAGTAAATACTCACTGTAAGTGTTTTCTTCCAAAAATAAAAGTATGCATTCCACAAAAACACCAAATAAATACGATTGTAATTAAAAGTCCAATAGGAAAGATTGACCATCTTAGTTAACTTCATTCTCAGGAGCTCATATCATTTGAGATGTATTTCATGATAAATTTTAATCCAGTTTTGTTCCTGCTATTCATTAAGCATCTAGATTTTGCATTGATTAAATATTTATATGGAACTAAAGCTATCATTCCAAATTAGGTGTTTTTATACATATTATGTAAATTTTGTAATTTTAACAAAGTGAGATAGCGACTCGCTGCTTAATTAATTAACCACAACATTCCATCCAGTTCCCGTGTTATCGAAGTATTATTGAATTCTACATATTAATATTATCTAATAATATTTATGTGTTTGTGATAATCTTTTATTATTTATGTCGCAAGTGTTGCCAAAAGTATATGGTCAGAATTTTATTTCAGTAGTAGACGATTATTATTATCGGGTGGCTTATTTTACCTATGGCGATTACTCTAGATCAGTGTTTCTCAACCTTTTTGGGAGCGTGGCCCCTTTAGAGTGTCTTTATTTTTCTGTGGCCCCCTACCTTCTTTTTTTTTTTTTTAGCTCACCGAGAAATTTGAAATCTCCGATTTGGTATATTGTATATTTTTCCCCAGAATATCTCCAAGAACACTTTTTTTTTTTTTTAGCTCACCGACAAATCTCCTCCTAAAAAAATCCTCAATTTACCCGTGGCCCCCCTGAAATGTGCTGTGGCTCCCCAAAACTAAAATAAATCTCTGTGGCTCCCTTGGAACACGCTGTGTCCCCTGGGGGGCCACATGGCCCACCGTTGAGAAACCATGCTCTAGATTAACCGTACATATATTTTTAATGTCATCAAAAATGGAAACCTAAACTTTGAAATTGATTGCAGATATCATGCTTATTTAAAGTATGGTATCAATATTTATCAAATTTAATACCAGGCATTGAATAAACTATAAAAAATATATAAAATAAAAATGTTAAATATTGATAAACAAGAAAACCAGCTAAACACAAAGAATGTTTTCCAGAATTATTCAACAGTTACCCGAATAAAGAATGATATTTATTTCGTTTGGATTTCAGTTGTATTATTCAAAAGAATGTTGGAAAAATGCCTGGTACTGAAATGTTTGCTTATGTATTTAAATGCAAACTAATAATATAAGAAACTAAATTTACATTACTTTGTTTCATATATCATTAGGAATGACTTTGAAATATGAATTTTTAAGTTTGAAATATTTACTCTATTGTGTTTATGAAATTATTCTATTTAAAAAATCCACAATTATAAGAGAATTTGAATTATTTTGGGTGTATAAAACAATTGTAAATTTTCTCACTTTATTTATTAAAATATGAATTCAACACAGTACTGTGTAAAAAGATATGCTAGACTACAGCAGTATATTATATGTTTTTGTAAAATGTTTAAAAATGGTTTTGTACAGTCTGTGTGCCTTTCTATGTTAAATAAATAAATATTCTATTGAATAAATTATGTTTTATTTTTTATTTTTCATATTTTCGATGGATTCAGCGGTAACTTTGTTTTTTAATATGAAGTAAAAATTGATAACATTGTTATTTATTCCATGTTTGTGTTACATACAATGTGTGACGGATGCCAGAAGGTTTTTTTTCTACAGCAGGGAAGGGGAAGAAATAGCAACACTAATTACTTGCGTCAGGAAGGAGATCAAAATCCTATCTGAAATAAATTTAATAGCAGGGAACAACCTATATTCTATTATAAAAATATTATTTACTGAATTTTAAACAGTACTTTATATATTTTTTTAAAATATTTTGTTATTTTATACTTTTTGAAGACTACATTACTACTGAACTTAAACAGTAAGGGGTTGTGAGTAAAAAAATTAAAACTATATCTCTTATATTTATATTCAAAGAGAACTCTCCGAGTTTTCCTGGAAATTGCCAATTTTTTTCCTTACATCGCTGCTATGTAAGAGAACATAATTGATGCGTAAGTAAAAATGACGAAGAAACATTTTTTAAATGAGTTTTTTTTTCAATGACAAATTAGAAAAAACTTCCCATCATATTTATGCTAATAAAAGATTGGTGAGTTATAAAGGTGGCTCACTTCATTTCGATACCCAAAGTTAATAAAGAAATAACTCACTTCCGATCATTTTGCCAAAGAGCAAAATATGTGCTTTCTATAATGCCTTGTATTAATTCTTAATTCATTTTTAATAAAGAATTTTTCAAACCTTCATTATGTTCTCTTGCACGCCCAAAAGTGAATTACGGCTTTATTTGTGGTGGGTCTGCAAGTTCATCCTTGAAGAAAACCATGAAATTCTATTTTCTATTTAAGACTTCTTTCGAATATTCTGTTTTGGTAAGACGATTCAATTTTTTGGCCAGGTTAGGCCAAAATAGGTTGTAAGATAACTAGGTATTGAAATATTTCTAGACACAAAATATTTGAATGTATTATTACTTTATCAACATCTCACAAGGTGGGATACAATATAATTTTCATTGGGAAGAGATATGGTTTCAAAAACATGAATATACAGTTAAAAATTAAAAAGTCTATTTCTCGCACTTGCTTAAAGGCAGATACCACTTTAATGCTTTTTTTTATCTATGTCTGCTCCCAATGTGGAGCATTTGGCCTTCTAATGGAGGTAACTCAATAGGAGTTTTTCTACGAAAACTGTTTCTTCTGTAACTTCTTTATCTTCTCTTTTTCAAAAAGTTTTTAGGATAGTGAAGGTGGGAGGGAATGCATATTTAAGCTTTGAATAGTATATTATGAATAATTTATTTGGATAAATACACATTAGAATGCATAGCATCACTGTTTTACAGTTTTCATAGCTTCAATTTCAAGTAATAGGTTGCGTCGGTGAAATGTGTGATGAAGACGGTGAATTAGATTATCAAGCGCTGCTCCTCCTTCCAAAACTGGCTTCAATCCATGCACTGTTCCTTCCGATGCCCCTATTCTATGATCGGTGATCCTATCTTGATTATAGTTGTACGTCCGAATCTTTTCATTTCTTAAGCCAGAACCAATCTGAAAGAATAATTATATATTTTTTATTAAGCGTGTATGTACAATTGAATACTGAGAATTAATCATGGGGACAAATTGTCATGTGGAAACTTTTTTCGAGCAGTTATTTATTTCCCTTTTTTTCAAATTGGTGTCCAACTTTTAGCTCTCCTGAAAAATCGAATGAAACTGACTTGGCTATGTTTGATACTAAACACATAAATTTAAAAGTTTTACAATTTTGACAGCTATTGTAGGAGTAATTATGGTAGTTTTATTAAGTTTTTAAAATTAATAACATAGATAATATAAGTAAATACTAGGCTGGCGATAAATTTTTTACTTTTTTTATACATGAAAAATTGTCCGTGCGATTAATTACTTGTGCTTTTAATTCTCCATGGCAAATTATCAGTGAATCAGTGTTAAGATCACAAATAAATTGATTGGATGATTCATGACACAATCAGTAAAAATTACAACCCAGTATAAGCTGAAAACATAATTGATTGGATTGTAACTTAGATTAGAACTTCATTATAGGCATTACTCCCATGTTAGAACTAGTTCTAAGGCGTAAAGTCAAAATAGCTATCAACTAAAGAATTGTAGAGCTAAAATACATTGTTATTTTTGTTATTATTACAGAAAAATAATGTTTATTGAAGTTATTTTAAAAATAAACCTCTTTCTTATCTTGAATTTTGCGCAAGACATTTTAGTCAAAATTGTCTGGAATAGGACTGAATGTTTTAAATTATGAGATTCCGGGATCGGTAATATTAAATGGAATTGCAATCCCTACCTGTGATGTAAAAATCGTAACAGTAATATGAAAATGTGGTGTGTTATTTTTAATAATATAACATATTTCATTCAAATCAAATAAAGTGACATGTCGATTCTAAACCTAAAATCAATAAATTTTATAAATAGGCAAAGTTAACCATAGAAATGTACCATATTACTGTTGTGAATATGGTGAAGGAATACCTGAGATTTCCTTTCGGCTTTTTCTTGTTTGCTCTGCTTCTCTTGTTGCTGTTCAAATAGTAAAGCTCTAAGACGAGCGAGGGCTACTTTCTTATTCTTATATTGTTCTCTCTCCACTTGACACTCTACTGCCAGACCCGTAGGAAGGTGTACCACACGTACTGCGCTGTCGGTTGTGTTTACATGTTGCCCTCCAGCCCCTGTTGCTCGCTTTGTCTCTATTTTGATGTCTTTATCTGGTATGACAACTTCTATCTTAAATCAAATATATTTTTATGAAAAAAAAGCATGACTATCATATAAAGCTTGGATAAAAATTACGACATTAATGAGAAAAATTATTGAATGGTTTTTTTACTAACACTCATTTAACCTTTAATTGCTTGCGTGCTGTGCGCAAAAGAAAACCACAACACAGCCGGCTCTGGTTACAAATAGCCTAGTTGTAAGTTTTAAATTGTTGAAATTTGATTCGAAGGTTACTTTACAGGGCTGTTTATCGCTTAACTGAATTTATTCGCAAACTACTATTGACTTAATTGGTGAATGGTTTTCAAGGTGTTCTTTATGTACTATTGTCAAAATTTGAAATGTATTTCAGATCTCAAACAATTGGTTTTAACTAATTGACCAGATTTTTTTTTTCTCAGGTAGAATGAAAAAACAAATGGCTCAAGAAGAATTCAATTAAGAACAAGAGTCGGAGATGGCATTTGACTGAAGTGCTTGATTAGCGCCTGTGTTACTCATTTACCATGTCTAATGTATATGTAAGTGTATAACTACCTCATTAGGCTGTAGCAAAACAGCAACGCTAACAGTACTTGTATGTAATCTCCCGCCTTTTTCGGTGGAAGGTATTCTCTGTACTCTATGGACCCCAGCTTCTGTTTTCAATATTTCATAAGTTCCTTCACCGGATAGCATAATTGCCGCATTTCTTATGCCTCCCAACTCTGACGAATCCAACTGACTGACTTCGCAGTTCCATCTTTTGAAATTAGCATATCCAACATACATGTCAAATAATTCCCGCGCAAATAACATAGCTTCCTGACCTCCGACTCCAGCCGATATTTCAACTATGGATTCAGAAATGCCAAATTTCATATTTTTTGAAAATAGCGTATCGCTTAACTTATAATCGATTACTTTCAATGCATTATTATATATCTCTTTCTCCTCTTTCATTAAATCGATCATATCTTGATCTTTACTGTCAGCTGCGTTTAATTCATCCAAATTCTTCATATTATCTAAAACACATACACGTTCCTCTAATACCTTTACTATGGGTAATAATTCCTTCATTCTATTGTATTCATTTCTAGATATGGATGGTTTAGTGTGCAATGCCCAATATTCATTGCTAAGACATTCTAAATATTTATTTACGGTGTTATTTGACAAGTCTATTAGAGGTTTGGATGAACATAACCTATGAGGTACATATTTGTTGAAATCTTTGAATGTATGATACCGACAATACGTATTCTTAAAAATACTACGCAGAGAAATCATTTTTACGATTAAAAAATATATATTTATTGTATACTCTTGCAAGACGCAAAGTTGCAATATTATTATTACGATTATTAGTTTGACAGTTAAGTTAGCCTCGCTCTATTCTCTATGCCAATTTATGACAGCTGTTGTATTGCTATTTAATAAAGTGGAATTGGTGCGCACCTCAATTTGTGAAAAAAGGCAACACTATGTTGGACCAA